>PVKP010022377.1:0-37759 GCA_004027715.1 Plecturocebus donacophilus | reverse complement strand
AAACATATGAAAAAATGCTCATCATCACTGGTCATTAGAGAAATGCAAATCAAAACTACATTGAGATACCATCTCATGCCAGTGAGAATGGCGATCATTAAAAAATCTGGAGACAACAGATGCTGGAGAGGATGTGGAGAAATAGGAACACTTTTACACTGTTGGTGGGAGTGTAAATTAGTTCAACCATTGTGGAAGACAGTGTGGCGATTCTTCAAGGACCTAGAAATAGAAATTCCACTTGACCCAGCAATCCCATTACTGGATATATATCCAAAGGATTATAAATCATTCTATGATAAAGACACATCTCAAAAAAAAAAAAAAAAATCTCAAAAAAAAAAAAAAATACATCTCTGAGGCTATGCTGAAGAATGAAGGTCAACTGACTGTGATGCTCATTAAATGCCTTGGCAGTGGCAGTCACAGAGTCCTACTTAACCAGCACTGTGAGGAAGGCTTACAGACAGGACTGGGCTGAGGGGAGGTAAATGAGGCTTTGCTGAGATGAAGAATAGTTAAAAGAGCTAGAGGCATGTGCTAGAACCTCTTGGGCTTCCATTTTAATAACTATTCATAGTTTTTATGTTTAAATTATGTTATTTTGTTATTTTAAAGTTATTCTTAGTTGTTTGCCAACCCATTTTGATAGCAAGTTTATCAGAGTTTTATAACAGAATTAATAGGTGACAGCCTGCTGTGAGAATAAATATATTTTAAATACACTATCAATAACTCTGGCTTCAAAAACCAAAATTTTAAGGAAAGAGGATGTCAGTTCATTCCATTTCATTCCTTTACTATCACAGGCCATGAAGAATAGATTGCCGCATTACACTTGTATCATATTTGAAATTTCAGACAACTATGGTAGATGATTTTTTTCCCTTCTACCCCATTTTTTTCCAGGGTTGCCATAGTTAAGTACATATGATCCTTGGTTACGGAAAATAAAATGAGAGAATATACAAATACCATTAACATCAATTTAGTGTTCTTACCCAGTCTTTCATAATTAATAATATATACTCCTGACATCAATAATGATCTTTTGCTCTGCATTACATAACTTGGCATGAAAAAATAAAATTAGATGGAACAATAACCAACCTGTGCTTTCCTCATGTATACCAAAGGTTCTTTAAGATGTTCGGGAGGTGCAGCAGGATGACTAGGTAAAGGAAACCTAGGAGCAAAAAGAAGTAGCTAAATATCACACATTATTGTTTAGTAAGATACTACTTACCTCTGTAGTCCATGTTATAAATGAAACAAAATATTCTTTCTGTTTTCCAAGTAACATTTCATTTTATATTCAAAATGTATTGTTTTTATTAAGAAAATAGATTGATTTAGTCAACAAATACTTGCGCCATTTTAGATACTAAGTATAAGGTAGTGATTGAGATAACATTCCCTGTTCTCATGGACCTAATGAAGAAAGCCAATAATTACAAGAACATACAAATAAAGTAATATCAGATTATAATAAGTGCCCTGAGAAAATGAAAGCAGGGTAATGAGATACAATAAATTTGGAGGACAGTGAAGGCCTCTTAGGGGATTTGATATTTAAACCAAGACATGAGTGTGAAGAAGGAGTCAAGCATGCAAAGGTCTAGGGGAAGAATGTTCCAAACAGAAGGACGGCAAGCACAAGAATTCTGAGGAGAGAGTTTTTGGAATGTTTAAGGATCAGAAAAAGCCAGGATCACTGACACATAATGACTGAAGTGCAGAGTGGGATGAAATCACAGATAGAAAAGGCAGTAGGAAGACACAATGGCTCAATGTTTATTTGGAGATTCCAATCCATTTCACAATAATATATAACTCCTTTTGAAATTAGTCAACAGATTTGTACCTACAGCAAAGCAGTCATGTTCCAATAATCAAGAACCATAGACTGAATTCTCAAGAAATTCCTGGTCCAAAGTGGGACAAAAGCATGTAAAGGGTTAATAATATTTGAAACCACTTGCATCTGTCCTGAAGCCTAAATGTAAAAGGCTCAGCTGTCCATAAGAAACATTGCTGGAATAGAGAAAGGCAACCTATCCCACCTAATCTATAAGACAGTTTCACAATTTATTATTTCTGGCAAATAATTTTTCCACTAAAATCTACCTTTCATGTATCTTTCCCATTCACAAATGATATTTCTTATCTTATATGCAAGATAGTTTAAAAACATCTCACATTGTCCAATATATCATTTGCGTCCATTTTTATTGGTAATTATGTCTAAATTTAACAAAACTTAGAAATTCAGGATTGAAATTTGAGAGATTTTACTGCTGATCTTAATAGTTATTTAATGATCAAAGAAATGTATCCAAACTACAGGTAACAAGAAGAAACAACTCAAAAGTCATTCATATTAAGACCAAAATCAAGTTAGATATTTATTTTTTCAGAAATATTTTATGAAAACCTACTCAATGTAAAAGAGATACAGATACAGAAGTGAACAAAACTGGCTGAAATATCTGCTCTCATGGAGCTTACATTTAGTAATATGCAGAGATAAGTGTTGTCAGATAAGAAAAATGCACAGAAACTTGTGCAGCACACTTGACTCTATTTTTTCTTGTCCCTCAAGTCCCCCTACGTACTTATGTTCTACCCACTGACAGTAAACTATTTTAGGTAACCATTATTCCTTGCCTACATCTGTCTAGCAGGTTCCTAAGTGCATCCAGACTACTTTCAACCTAATCACCAATTTGTTTCTATGTTAGCCAGGCAAGATGGTAGTAATTTTTAATTGTATTAACTTACTTGAAATGTTGTAAAAATACTAGTGAAAAATAATACAACAAGTATACATAGCAATACTGATTTTATTACTCACAAAGTAAATATAGCTAAACAAAACACTATTACAAAATAGATGGGAAAACTCACACACTCAGTTCACTATAAACAGCATTCTGAAGTTTCTTCTCCCAACCTGTTTTTTTAAAAAAGAATAAAATATATGGAACATATTAGTTTCTTAAATAAACATACATCATAATTAAATTTATCTCAATAAAACTTTGGCATCATATTTATTTGTGAAAGAACTTTGTCAACTGCCAATCCCTATGTAAAGTATTATTAAGGATTATTTCCTATAAACTTACCATATTCCTTGGCTAACTTTGAGTAGCAAAATCATCAACATGATATTTAAAAGTAATATCATTATTGCACCATTCTATTGAGTTGGGAGGAACATTTCCTTTTTCACTATCAAAGTGCCCAGTGAATGCTGAAATCTTTGGAAGTTGTACTACTAAGGTTGCAAGGAATGTGCCAATGGAACAGCAAAAAACAGGCACCTGATGAAGATAGATGACAAGTACCTAGTTATAGTTAACTGGTCAGCAAAGTCCTGGATGACAGAAGCAGATTATTGTGAGTTACTAATAGTCAGACCAGTTAGCTCAGCTGCTATCTGAGTCAACAACTTAAAATCTCAGTTCCCATATGCAGATGTTAGACTAGGGAACCTCTCTCTCCTCTTGCTCTATGAAAAGTTAGAATTTTCTTTTTATTTTCTGTGAAAGCATAAAAGGAAAAAAAGTCATAACTGAAAAGTAAAAAAAAAAATTACCTAACTAAGGAGATATTTTAATATCTTCAGGATGTATTTACCCTTCGGGATGTTACCAGTAAGGTAAAGAGTATTTAAACCTGATTCATTCAAAGGAGTCATTCTCACAGAGTTCTTGAATTTTTGCCCCATTTTGTTAAAATCTCTAATAGTTCAAATTCTCCCTAAATACAAACCTATTGTGCCATAGTTTTCACAGTTTTAAATGAGTAATTGGAAGGTTGGGGATAAAATATTATTTATTGGCTTTGCAGGGATATCCAAGGGACAGAATACAGTCATGGGTTCTTAGTTTCTGTTTCTGATTGGCCCAGTAAAGCCCTTTCCACACCTCTCTTTTCTGCTTAACACTAAAGAAAGAAGCCAAAATCCATGGCTTTCGGCTGCTAAAAGCCTAAAACAAAACAAAACAAAACAAAACAAAACAGAACAATGACAACAAAGTCAGATGGTTGTACAAGCTTGAGGGCTTAAAGAATTAGGAATAAATAAAACATTTTCTTATTTTGCCTTAAGTTATGAGAAAAAAATTACAAACCTGATATTTTAAAGAATTCCTTAATATCTTCTTTCAATGATTCAAGTTTAATTTCAGGTCTCTGAAGACTGGCCTAATTTTTTAAAAAAATAAAGAAATAAAGAAGAAAGGAAAAGACATCAAAAGTAAATCATTTGGGTTGATATTTGGAACAAATGAAATGTTTAAAAAGGAGTATCCAAAAGTGTATACTATTTGAAAAATCCTCTTTGAAGATAGAGCTTAGAACTATCTAGAATAGCTTATAAAAAAGACAACTTTCTCACTAACTCTTAAAGGATCTGTGATAGTATACTAAAGTTTACTAAAAGTATAAAAACTTGCAGATTATGAGTCCTTATCTGTATCTAGGGTCTCAAGTAAGAAAAATACTCAGATTTTATAAATTCATTGCTTTGATATTATGGAACCTGTACCTAATAACTAAAAAACCAGTTGTAATGAATTTTTACATAGTGTCATGTAAATGGATCTTTGCAGAGTGTCTTCCTCTTTGGGTTGCTTCTCAGTGTAAATGCATTGTGTATATTTATAGAAAACACATAAAACTACTAATTCATAAATGCACATTATTAAGTGTCTTGTCTTTAAGTGCATGTTTTCTATTCTACTGGTTTTTCACAATGCAATTTTTACCAAAAATATTATTTTTCTTACTTATAATGGCTGTGATTACTCTCAAAGTGTTGATGTTCTATCACCTAGCTTTCTCAAATTCCAGCAGCATTATTTTTTCAGAAGGAATTTCCATTAGGATATTTCAAATAGAGTATTCCCAACTCAAGAAATCAAAAATTGGTCTTATCCTCCACTCACTGTCTTGTTCCTTCTCTTACCTTTTTAAAATCTTCATCAATAAAATTACAATTTACCAGATCTTCCAAATTAGAAACTTCAAAGTAATTCTCAATTCCATGCTAACTCTTCCAGATTCAATCCCTTTCTGGAAAGACAGCACTGGTGGCAGTGAGATTTTTTTAAGACCGTCTTGATTTCCACATAAAAACAGACAAAGCAACTCAACAGCAAAGCCAAAATCTCTTGGAAAATATTTACAACAAAACTAGATGATAAGCTATCCCCCAGAAATACAAGCAGCTGAGAATAAACCAACTGCCACAAGACCTGTACAGGAAGAAGCAGAAGAAAGCCACTGCCTATCTGATGTATGTGAAAACCAAACAACCCCAGAGTAGTCAACAAATAAACACTTGAACACATGAAGAGTCAACTTTAGAACAGAAGTTAAAACGGGAAGGGGTTTTGCCTAATCCAAATATAGCAGGTGATATCCGAAGAGACTGGAGCAATCTAGTACCTATAAATTCTTAAAACTGACCAATCAAGCCTCCCTTTCCAAAGTCTGGAAATGTTGATAGAGTAATAAAAAAGGAGAATGATAGAAAACTAACTCATTACCTTAAACACTGGTAAATTTTTAAAAAGGCATTTATGCTGCCTTTTTTATTGGCTCTATCCCACAGGATATTGACACAGTAAATAACAGAAACTGCCTCTTTGCAAAAGTGTCCTAGCTAATAACTAAAACAGATATGATGTCATTACAATATCACAACTTTGGAATCCCCAATGAATTACTAATTCTAGGCATTGAACAAAAACAGCTACTAACATTGCAAAAGAGATAATCAGACATTATGTGGTTTTCAATGAAATAGTACTCTTCTGCCTATTGTCAGGACAAAAAGGTAACACCTGAGTCTGATGAAGCCTCTGGGTTCAGCTGTCAACTTATAAGACATTCAAAGGACAGAGGAACATGTTGAGCTGTACCATGAATCTGCAATAAGAAAAATCTCCAGGCTATGGGAAATTCTAAGGTCAAATAGCCTAGTTCTTCAGCTGATAAATTGTAAGGAAAAAGAAAGGAAGGAGAGAAAACCTTAGGTTAAAAAAAAGACAAAGACATTTAAAAAAATAGGACTAAGCTACAGTGTCTACAGATATAGTTGGCTAATAAAATTATCAAGAAATGCAGAAAATACAAAAACATTCTCAATGTCACTAATCATTAAAGAAATGCAAATCAAAACCACAATGAGATTCCATTTCACACCAGTCAGAATGGCTACAATTTAAAAGTCAATAAATAACATGCTGGTGAGGCTGTGGAGAAAAGGGAATGTTTATACACTGCTGGTGGGAATATAAATTAGTTCAGCCACTGTAGAAAGCAGTTTGGAGATTTCTCAAAGAACTTTAAACAAAACTACCATTTGACCCAGAAATCCCAATTACTAGTATATAACCAAAGGAATATAAATCATTCTACCATAAAGATGCATGCATGCATATGTTCATTGCAGCACTATTCAAAACAGCAAAGAAATGGAATCAACCTAAATACCTATCAACAGTAGACTGGATAAAGAAAATGTGGAGGTGGGCGGATCACGAGGTCAAGAGATTGAGACCATCCTGGCCGACATGGTGAAACCCCATCTCTACTAAAAATACAAAAAAATTAGCTGGGAGTGGTGGTGCGCACCTGTAGTCCCAGCTACTCGGGAGGATGAGGCAGGAGAATTGCTTGAACCCAGGAGGCAGAGGTTGCAGTGAGCCAAGGTCACGCCACTGCACTCCAGCCTGGCACCTGGTGATGGAGTGAGACTCTGTCTCAAAAAAAAAAAAAAAAAAAAATGTGGTACATATACACCATGGAATACTACACAGCCATAAAAACCAACGAGATCATGTCTAGCGACATGGATGGAGCTGAAGGCCATTATCCTGAGTGTACTAAAAGCAGGAACAGAAAAACAAAACCCACATGTTCCCAATTATAAGTGGAAACTAAATATTGAATACACATGGACACAAAGAATGGCACAATAGACACCAGAGCCCACTTGCAGGTGGAGGTTAGGAGGAGGATGAGGAATGAAACTACCTATTGGGTATTATGCGTATTATCTGGGTGACGAAATAATCTGTACAACAAACCCCCATGACAAACAATTTACCTGTATAACAAACATGTACCCCTGAAACTAAAAGGTAAGAAATAATAATAAAATTTCTAACAGAACAGCTAAAAAAAAAAAAAGAAAAGAAATGCAGAAAAGTGATTACCATAAACATCATGTTATCAGAAAGGGAGGGGTTTGTCACTGAGATGGGGCAAATGGAGATGTTTCCAGTGTGGCTGGCAAAGTTTCACTTATAGGGTGGTCATTACAAAGTCCTTCACTTATAACAATACATTATAGATTTGTATCCATAATATAAATATAAATTTATATACTTCTGGGATAAAACGTTCCAAAAAAAACCAGGAAAAAAAATGTCCTCCCAATCTATACTTTCCATTTTAAAGCCCCACATTTAGTCTAAGACAAGTCTTCTTTCTCATTTGAATTACTGCAACAACCTCTAAATTGAACATCTTGCCACCTTACTTAAATTGTGACCACTTCCACCTGGCATTTTCAAAACTCCCTTACTCTATTTGTCCTTCTTTCTTAGCATTTATCACCTTCTATTATACTTATGATTAATTTATTTACTATGTTTATTGGTATATCATCTATCTCATTACATTGGAAGTGGTAGGCTCCACTAGGGCAGACATTTCTGCCTTTTTTTTACTCTTTGTATCCCAAGCATCTAGAATAGTTGTTTTCACACAGTAGGTGCTCAATAAATGTTTATTGAATGAATGAACCAATTTCTCCCTTTTCCAATCTCTCTTCCAGTATTTCTTTCTAAAACATTAAGTCTTAACAGGGCATACTTGGTCCTTCACAATGTAGACCCAACTTATCTCTACAAATTCATCTGCTATTGCTCCACCAAGTTAATAACATCCTCTTCTCACACCTCCTCCTCACACATACCCTGATTCCTGATTTCCTACCTGTCAGTCCTTTAAGGGCTGTTCATATTTCCTCAGATGGAAGTGCTCTCTCACTACCTTGGCAAACACCTGCTAGCTTCCAAGACATCCTTCAAATATCACCTCCTTTCCCTTGGCCAGACAGCAAGGATAAAACATTGTGTTCCTCTGTTTCAGCAATTATCAGATTACAATGTAATTTTCAGCTCACCTATTTATCTTTCTGACTAGACTATAAATTCAAAGGCAAGGAATGGGTCTTTTTTTTTTTTTTTTTTTTTTTTGCATCCCAAGTATCACCCAGGCATTAATTATTGTTTAACAAAATTATATTGACCAAACCACATTCTATTTTTTACTCAATTTCCTCCCCCTACAAAACAAGGAACTTGAAAAAAATTATGTTTAACTGAAGAGACTGTTTTCCATTTGTTACTCCTAGAAAAGATTTTTAAAAGCTGCACAAACCTTGCTAATTGTTCAAATGCACTAAATCAGCACAAACCTTGCTAATTGTTCAAATGCACTAAATCAAAAGTAAATAAGCTGTCTTATACTAGCCTGCATTTGAAAATGATTCAGAGGACAATTTAAAGAATTTTTTTAAACGGTTATTTTTTCTAAACATTTTCAGTATTTTAAGGTTGCTAGACCTCCTAGATATACTTTGCACTTAAGCTAATTATAAAAATCTTCAGGTATTTGAGGATCAAAAGCAGGAGAGTGATAATATGATAAGGCACAGTGGTTCTCAAACATAATTTAGTAACAGAACCTATTTTGCAAATGAAATCCAAACCCTATTAGGAATCCTACATAAAACACATTGAAAATGATATTACCAAACAATAAGAATCATGAGCCTTTCCTCATTTGCTAATGTTATGATTAACATTACAAAGGTACAGCTTTATTCTGATACAGCCTCAATATCCAATTTCTGTATTTTGCTTTGGTGGCTCAGTATAGAGAAAAATCCTGATCAAAGAGATGTGTTCACATTTTTAATAGACTTCCTGGAAATCAGCACACTCCCAAATTAAACTGATGTAGGAAATTGAAAGACGCATAGTTGGAAATTGTTATTTTGAGATAAATCCTAAAATTTATTACAAATACAAAAATCAGACAAAGAGCTTCCAATACTGCTAAAATTATGCATAACATACTCTTACTACTACATGATGTGATATGACAAGCTCACTTGTCTTATATCTCAGCACTATACCATCACTAGGGGCCTGTGTTAAACAGATGCACTTGTGCTTTGCCTGGCCAACCAACCCCAAACACAGCATACCCACTGCATTAACATTCAGTACTTGAACAACATACCATGAGCATACATGTGCAAGCCAAGATATTTTAAAGGACCAGTGTAGAATTATATCTTTATCATCAAGCATGCATTTGTAAGAAGTGTTCCCAAACACGTGACAAGGATAACAGGAACAGCTTCTATTTTGGGATCACCCAGAAACAAGTTAATCTGGAAGTACAGTAGTGGATTATGCACTAAGCACTTGATAGCTGGAAGAATACCGTTTCTTAGTGTAATTTATGAATTAAATATTTTTAAGTGAAAACTTTTCAGAATCCTTAAATACAATAAAACATAGTTTGAAAACCATTTGGGACTAAATGACAGTGGGATTTGGCATCAAAAGATCTGGAATAACCTGTCAGCCTAATTTACTAGCTTGTTCAAGTCACTTAACCTCTCTGTATGGTAGTTTTCTTCTTTAATAGGGAAAATAATACCTTAACTGAGTGAATATGAGTCTCAAATAGAAAAATTTTCAGTTATTTTTAGGCTGTGAAGTTCAATATAAATTAAAGTTGCTGTGCTATAAAATATAAGATGACCCAGATGGCAATGGACTAAATATTTGTAAAAAATTGTCAGGGAGGTGGGTGAAGGAGGCTGGAAGTAGAGGCTTTTCAAATATCTGTAACAAAAGTCAAGTCTTCTTTAAACAAAATGCTTCTTACTCACAGTAAGTGCTGGTGAAGAATGTCCTCAAAAATATAATCTAGTGAGAGAGGGCACAGTATATGTGTAGTTATGGTCCTGCATACATCCTTCATCCATTTACTTATGCTGATTCTGACATCCTCCACCCTTCTATACTCCTAGAAACACATGACCAAACTTCTCCTGACCCCCACACACAAATCCAATTTCTTTCTATTTCTACTAAAATAGTCTTAATCCAAAGTACTGGCCACTAGCAATCTTAAATTTCTAATCTTGGTGAACAAAAGGGAACTGAAGAAGCAAAGCAGCTAAAGTAGCAACTGGGCCAAAGAAGCTAGCTGAGGCTAAATCTCCATTAAGTACAAATGAGGGCATAGAAAGGTCTAAAAAAGGGTTCCAAGGATCCTTTAATTCCCTCTAAAGAGATCTCATCCTCTCCACTTTTCACTATGCTATCATGCTAATCCTGAACTTCATCATTCTGTGCCCCATGGAATTGTAGGGTTAGAAGTGACTACAGAATTCTTCTATGTTGACTAACTATTTAATGCTTGATTATCCTCTCCAAATGATTTTCTGGCTTCGAAACTCTAACTTTAAAACTCTACTTTCTAACTTAGAAACTGTCTTCATCCCTACTGAAGTCAATTCCATCTTTGAACTATTCTACTGGAAAATTATTATTCATTATGAGATTAATTCTCCTTAAGATTTACCACCACTGCTCCCCTCCCCTCCACCACTCCACCCTGCGGTCACAGAAATAAGCTTAACGTTCCTTCTGTGAGGGAGCTTCAAATTTGAAGATAGCTATTATGTCTTCCCTGAAGGCTTCTCCTTTTAAAGCCACAGTATATTACCGGGTTCTTCAAGTTCTCTTCATGTAACAGAGCCTTCTTACCACCCTGGCCATTCCTCTCTGAGCAAGGTCCAGTCCAACTTGTTCTCCACTGTTGTAGTTTCTTGACTGGCCTATTTCACTCATTCCATGAGACCACTGATATTCAAACTTTTCAGTCTCAGGACCCTCACTCAAAAATTATTGATGAGGATCCAGGTATAGTAGCATGCACCTGCGATCCCAGCTACTGGGGAGGTTAAGGCTGGAGGGTCACTTGAACCCAGGACTTTGAGGCCAACTTGGGCAACATAGGGAGACTGCAACTCAAAAAAGTTACTGAGAAGCCAAGAATGCTTTTGTTTATGTGGATGACATCTACTGATATTTGCATTGGAAATTAAAACAAAAACAATTTAAAATATTTATTAGAATGACAGTTCTTCAAAATATTAAACACAAAGTTCATATGATTCAGTAATTATTTCACTTTTGAGTACATTACCAAAGAAATGGAAACAGAAACTCAAACAGATACTTGTACACCAGTGTTCATAGTAGTATTATTAACAATAGCCAAAGCTGGAAACAATCCCAGTGTCTATAGATGGATAAACAGATAAACAAAAATCATATGTACATATATATTAACACAATGGAATATTATTCAGCCCTCAAAAAGAAAGAAAATTCTGACACGTTACGACATGGATGAAAACTTTAATAATATCAAGCTAAGTAAAATAAATCTGTCATAAAAAGATACTGTATGATTCCACTTATATGAGGTACCTAAAGTGGTTAAATTCACAGAGACAGACCATAGAATGGTGGTTACTACAGGTTGGGGAGGGGGAGAATACAGAGTTATTTATGGGTACAGAGTTTCAGCTTGGAATGATGAAAAAGTTTTGGAGATGGATGGTGAGGGTGGCTGCATAACAATGTGTGTGTGCTTAATGACAATGAGCTGTATACTTAATGATTAAAATGGTCATTTTTACGTTATGTATATTTTAACACAATAAAAAATTTGTTCAATTCATTTTAATATAACAGTAATAAACTCACTGTATACTAACATATTTTTATTTAAAGTAATTGTATTTTCAAAAACAACAGAGAAAAGAGGCACTGTTTTACATTTTTGCCACTCTCTTTTGATGTCTGTTTTAAAAGAAGACAGCTAGATTCTTGAATCTGCCATAGTTTTCAGTCTGTGGTACTGTGTTGCTTTGGCTGTTGTCCACAAAAAAAGCCACCCTCACACATGTATGTAACTGAAAAAGGAAGAGTATTTTAATATTCTTGTTCAGATAAATGGGGATATTCTCCTTTGATACTACACCAAAATTTGACAAACAGTAGTTTACTAAAGACTAGTGTTGATGTAGAATCTGATAATCAATAAACTTTCCATATTTTATAACATAGAAATGCATTTATCAGCCTTGCACTTTGACGTAATTTTTTACCTATAACACATAATTTTGTAACATTATACATTGGTCTTTTCAAATATATTGGTAAACTAAGCTATAGAGTCAAAACATAACATTAAACAAAAAGTAATGTTCATTAATATCACTATCAATATCATCAGAGAAGTCTTTAAGTATTGGGATGCCATCAAGTTCACAGTAGCAGAGACAACTTTTCCAAATCTAATTTTTATTGAAAGCTTAAATTTTAAAACACAAAATGGCATTCTTTGAAATGACAGGTTCACTTTGCTCATTTTTGAGAAAATACATCCCAACGACCCAAATACGAATAACAATAATTTTTTGTCAGCCACTCTTCCAAGTGTTTCATTTTAAAAAAGAAAAAAAGCATTTGAGCTCGTAATTCCAATAATCACATACGTGCTTTTCTTCTAGATAACCATCTCATTTCTGTATGCAGCAGAAGTATCTTATGTGTACTTTCCATTCATCCAACAGAATATTAAAAAGATGTGTATTCAAGGGACAGGATGTAATAAAATTAGTAATTATTTACTGTTTCCTCAAAGACAAGTAAAAATGGTTCTTTTTTTTTTCACTGTCAGTGTGTAGTAGAAAATAAAACAATAGAGTTTGGTATCAGTTTCTTGATATGTTCTAAGCCACCAGGAGTTCTAATACATCACCATTGCTTTTGTGCTATCAGTATAAATGTCTGCGCAATAAATAAAGCCCCCAAAAGAAGTCTTAGTATTATTATAAAAGTTTTGACCTGAAAGGATCTTAGAGATTACCAGAGGCCTATAGACCATACTTTGAGAACTACTGCATTAGACTATAAGCTTCTTGAGAAAAATTTTCTTTCATCTCTGTATCCCAAGATCTAGCACAAGAGCTATCACATGGTAAGTACTAATTAATATATTTGTCCCTTCTTTTATGGACAAAAGATTTCTTAGACCAACCTACAAACTACAAAACCCCATGAGAAACACAAGAAGAATAAGACATTATCCTCGTTCTCTGGGACTTGTTTTTATTGTCCAGTAAGGAAGATAGCCAATTTTAAAACACACCAAAAAGCCATTATAAGAAAGAAAAGATGTCACAACAGAGGTACCTCCTATAGAAAAAGAAACAATTCTAATTAAAGAGACTAAAAAAGGGGAGCAAAGCAATACAGGCTGAGTGAACAGACTGAGCAAAGCCATGAAAATGGTCTTGTGCAATGTCAGTTTATGGAATAGCAAAAGATCCAATAGAATGTAAGAAGCAAAAAAAGTAGACGGTGAAACTAAAGCACTCTCTCTGATTCCTATCTAACCTGCTCATCTGTGTCAGATTAATGTTCCTAAAACCAACTTCATGCCTTCACCCTCCTCAAAATATTTCAATGACCTATTAGCTGCTTATAGAATCAAGGCAAACTCATTTAAGTGTTTACATCCCTCTAAAACTTAGTCCCACTCAATCTAGACAAGCTTATTCCTCTAGAAATACCCTATAATAGAGACCCTCTGTTTAACCTTCTTACTGTTCTTACATTGAGAAGTCACTCCCATCTTGTCACCTTGAGTAGTATCCAAGACTTTTCCAATCCCCAGCCATTTCCTCTTATGATATTTATACCTTACTCATTTTCATTCTTCTTTCCATATACCCAGCAACTGGCACGTAGGAAGTGTTCAATAAATACAATGGAATATTATTCAGCCCATAAAAAGGAAGAAAATTCCAACACATGCTGCAACATGGATGAACTTTGAAGACATCAAGCTAAGTGAAATACAATTTTAAAAAGACAGTTACTGTATTATTCCATTTGTATGAAATACCCAGACTAGTTAAATTCATAGAGACAGATCGTAGAACAGTGGTTACTACAGATTGGTGGGAGTGGGGAAGAAGGGGAGTTACTGTTTATATATGTCCATACACACACACACACACACACACACACACACACACACATGCAATATATATAAATATATAAACAAAACAATATACATAAATATATAATATATACATATATTTATACAAATATGTAAGTATATATAAACAAAAAGCTAAAACAGAAGTGATATTTTAAAAGGATATAATGTCCTTTCTCACATCAATCCACAAAATATCCTTGTCATGAGCTTAATTGTTTTGTACTTTTCTAATTTCTCTCCAGAGCCCATCTCCACCACAGAGGAGAGATTCAATTAAAATATGTTGAATTACTACGTATCTTTATTTCTTCCTAACACTTTTGGATCTTTCTAAAACTGTAGATCAGACCTGTTTCTATAATCCTAGTAGTCCCAGTGGACACACACTAGCCAGGAATAAGTTCTACTTTCAAATGGAAAGTTTTGGCTCTGCAAAAGCTGACTATGCCTTACACTCAATCTGTGCTGCATAATTCCAGCCCTGCTCTGGTTTCTCTCACCTGAGGATGGGTCGCTCACTGGTTTTATTTTGCTGACATCCCCAAGCTGATCATCTCATCCCCTTCTCTTCCAGCACTGGCTGTCTTGTCCCCTCTTCATCTGCATCTTTATTCTTAGCCTCCTTTCATGATATACTTTATGCCTGAAAGTGTTCAGTTCACATTTAGTAACCAATTTCCTTTCCTTTTTTTATTTTTTTTAATTTTCCTGTATTTTTTTTATTTTTATTTTTTTATTATACTTTAAGTTCTGGGCCTCTCATTTCAACTTGCTCTTACCTAATTCAACTCTACATGACCTTCTATAAACAACTCAGGTTTTTCTAAAACTTGAAATAAAACATGAAGAGATGTACTTACACAAAGCAAACCCTCATTTTAGTATTTCTCTTATCCCTTACACACGTATTTTCTATAGAGACAAGAACTTTCTTATTTTAAAATCCTGTACACTATTATTCATTTCTTCACTGTTCTAACTTTTCAGGATTAGAGGACAAACAACAGCCAAAATATTTATGGGAAAGGATGATAGCAGTCCCTGGTTCATACCAAAGGTAATCAGGGTTCTTGACTTATGACAACAGCCTATTAGTTGCATTATTCCTTCTCTCTTCAAAGCCTATCTTCTTTCACATTCCTTCCTTTTGCAATTCTATTATTTATAATGACAAGCTGAGCAACAAAACATTTTAAATACTTAATGGAATGAAAATAACATTTGGGGTATTACACAACATCCATTTTAAATACAAATAATGCATGATAACATAAAATAACATGGCCGATCTGGTGCTAATCACTCCAGTGTCTAGAAGATGAGTAAGCAAATTCAATTTTTTTTTTTGTAGAGACAGAGTCTCACTCTGTCTCCTAGGCTAAGTGCAGTGGCACGATCTCAGCTCACTGCAACCTTTGCTTCCTGGGTTCAAGCAATTCTCCTGCCTCAGCCTCCCAAAGTAGCTGGGACTACAGGTGCACGGCGCCATACCTGGCTAATTTCTTTTGTATTTCAGTAGAGATGGGGTTTCACGTGTTGCCCAGGCTGGTCTCGAACTCCTAAGCTCAGACAATCCACATGCCTCAGCCTCCCAAAGTGCTAAAATTACAGACATGAGCCACTGCGCCTGGTGAGCAAATTCAATTTTAAGATGCAGGTTGACTTCCTAAAGTAACTCAGAAAATAAAAAACATAGCCCTTTTGAAGAGAATACAAAATGTTACACTCTCTTAAAATAAAAAATCTTCACTATATAAAGGGATATATTAAAATACAGTCAATGTTTAAGAGAAGAGCTAATGGTGAGGGGTGGGGAACCTAAAAATCACTTATATTTGGCTTTGAAATATTCTGTGTGATTTTCATATTTCCAACTAAATTAGACAACACTGCTCTAGCACTTTCTGGATATACCCAAACAGATAAAATGAAGGCAGTACAGAAGATGCTGGTGGCAGGAAAATGCCCTCTTGATTAAATTTTAAAAGGCTTATAACAAACCACCAGTTGTTTAGAAGTATATTATAAAGGTGATTGTAAAGTTGCCTTTAAAGGGTTATTTCTATTAAATGTCAGTGCTAATGGATATAAACTAAGGCAAAGTTGGTATCACAGATTCTCTTACAAGTCCAGGATTACATTATTTTTAAAGATGTATAATTATATTATTTTAAAGTATGAATCTATAATATTGTAGATCTCTCTAATACATCTATATTGATTTTACAAATATACCTATATAAAAAATAGATCTTAGTTTATTTATCTTAAGAACCAGCCAAACACCTTTTAGAGTTTCTTGTGTAATCATCTCCTGACTCCTGCTTTATCCTTCTTTCTATTCCCTGACCCAATTTTCTATTACTTCGAGGATTAACCTCCTGATGTTATATGTACAGATTCATAATCCATTATTTGAAATCCTGAAACCTGAAAAGCTTTGCAAACCAAGTTTTTTCCAACTGAATTGGTGGCAAAAATCTGTTCTGACTTGAACTCATGTGGTGCAAAATTGACAACAGAATATATTTAGTCATTTATCACACTTAGTGTAAAAATCATGCATTTTGTTGCAGAAATATTAATGTATACAATTACAAGGTGCTGCCAGATCCTGATAGGGATATTAAATAACATACAAAATATGCATGCATTACCTTTCTATAATTTAAAAAATAATATGAATTCCTTAATATCTGGTCCTTAGATTTTGCACAAGGGATTATGTATGAACTTGTATATACTTTTTTGTAATACTATCGTCTCTTCATGAGAGCAAAAAGGATTAAGATGTGGTTAATAATGAATACTATTGACTAAATATTAATGCTGCAATACAATAAATAGTAATGTCTTATGAAATGTAAAATATACACAGAATTAAAATGCATAGCAAAGTAACAAAGAAAGGGGAGAGTAAACTGTTAGAAGTTCTAGCATTATATTATAGGAAAATAGTAAAAGTAATAATTTATATAAACTATAATCAGGAATAAATGCTATAACTCTAGTGTAGCTACCTAAAGAACAGTAAAACAAGTTAATGAAAATGAAAATATAATAAAGAATTTGAATAATCCAAAAGAAGGTAAAAGAGAGAGAAAAGAGAATATGAACTAGATCAAATAAGAAATACTAAGATGTGAGTTATAAAACTATATAGTTGAGTAAAGTCATTAAATGTAAATAGACTAAATAGTACAATTAAAAGACTATTAAAAAAGTACAAAGGCCAGGTGCAGTGGCTCATGCCTGCAATCCCAGCACTTTGGGAGGCTAAGGCAGGAGGATCACCTGAGGTCAGGACCAGACTGCGGGGCCAACAAGGTGAAACCTCATCTCTACAAAAAAAAAAAAAAATAATGTAGCTGTCAGTCTGGATTTTTAAGACAATTATATGACATTTTTACAAGACATACCTTAAATACAGTCACAAAGAAGATGAAATAAAAGGATAGAAATAGCCATACCATGCAACCAAAAGAAACCTGATGTAGCTATAATAACACCATACAAACAGACTTTAAGGCAAGAGCCTCACTAGGGATAAAGAAACATACTTCAGAACGATTAAGAGGTTAAACCAATAGGAAAATATCATAAGATCAATC
The DNA here is from genome assembly GCA_004027715.1 of Plecturocebus donacophilus. NCBI lineage: Eukaryota > Metazoa > Chordata > Mammalia > Primates > Pitheciidae > Plecturocebus > Plecturocebus donacophilus. The sequence goes on along the minus strand of PVKP010022377.1, from coordinate 19,958 downwards.
CGTATATAACTACTAAAAACCCGTAAGCACAAATTTGAAAGAATTAAAAGGAGAAACAGAAGAATACATAATCATTGTGGGAGATTTTAACATCTTTATTTTAATAGTTGATGGAACAAACAAACAAAAATGAGTAAGATTATAGAAGAGCTGAATAGCATAATTTCTAACTTGGCCTCAGTGACATATATAGGTAATCTAACCCAACAATAGCAATATAAACATTCTTTATGAGATCACATGGAACATTCAGCAAAACTGACTATATTCTGGGCTATAACACAAGCCTTAGCAAATAAAGCAAATCAGCAAAGCAAGCTTCAGCCTAATTGCTTGGAAATTAAGCAATATACTTCAAAATAGCCCTTGAGTCAAATATTAGAAAAATTTTAGAAGATATTAGAAAACATTTTAAACAAAAGGATAATGAAAATAAGACTCATTAGGACTATGGAATGCAGTCAAAACAATGCTCTGAATAAAAATTATAACCTTGCATGCATATTTTATCAAAGAGGAAAGACTTCAAATCTACAGCACAAGCTTCCATTTTAAGAAACTAGAAAAACTAAAAAAAATCAATCTCAAAAAAGTAGGAGGAAATTAATAACTGATCTGAAATCAAGAGAAAATTAGTAAACTCCAAAAGTTCATTGGTGAGACTAATAAAATTAATAAGCCCCTAGCGAAATTGTTCAAACACACACACACACACACACACACACACACACGTTACCATTATCAGAAATGGCAACAGATTTTTTAAGACATTAAAAATAAATAGAGGTTTATTATAACAACTTTAGGCCAATAATTTATGCAATTTAAATAAAAACAAATTCCTTGAAAAATGTAACCTATCAGAATAGACAATAGAAGGCATAGAAAATCCAAATACTTCTATATCTATTAAAATGAAATCTGTATAGGCCAGGCACAGTGGTTCATGCCTGTAATCCCAGCTAGTCAGGACGCTGAGGCACGAGAATAGCTTGAACCTGGGAGAGGGAGGTTGCAGTCAGCCAAGATCATGCCACTGCACTCAGGTCTGGGCGACAAAGTGAGACTCTGTCTCAAAAAAAATAAAAAATAAGAATAAATAAATAAATACATCTGTATTAAAAATCTTGCTAACACAATACTGAAGGAAAACAAAGTTGGAGAATTCACACCACCAACCTCAGGACACTATAAAACTATGCAATCATGCCAGTGTGGTATTGGTGAAAGAATAAACAAATAGGTCAACGGAACAGAACAGAAACCTAGAAATAGATCTGCGTAAACATCACCAACTCATTTTTGACAAAGGAATAAAGGTAATTCAAGAAAGAAAGACAATCTTTTCAGGAAATGGTAATGGAAGATGTACATGCAAAGGATCAGGGAGGAAGAGACAGAGAGGATAGGTGGTGGGGGTGGGCGTGGGGGATGAGAACAGGAATCTAGAAACAGACCTGAGACCTTTCACAAAAATTAACTTCAAATGAAGCATAGACCTAAATGCAACACACAGAAATATAGGACTTCTAGAAGATAACATAGGAGAAAATCTAAATGATCTTAGGATTTAGCTATTAATTTCTAGACACGATACCAAATGCACAATCCATAAAATTAAAAAAAACTGATAAATTGGACTTCATTAAAATTAAAAACTTCTGCTCTTAGAAAGATAATGAAAAAATAAAAAGACTAGCCACAGATTGGAAGAAAATATTTGCAAAACAATTGTACCCAAATATACAATAAATTCTTAAAATTCAACGATAAGAAAACAACCCAATTAAAAAAATGGGCAAAAAATCTGAATAGACACCTTACCAAAGAAGACACTTAGATGGAAAATAAACATAAAAGGACACTTAATATCATATATCATGAGGGAAATGCAAATTCAAATAATAAGATATCACAACACACATTAGGATGGCTAAAATCCAAAACAGTGATAGCACCAAATGCTGGGGAGGATGGGGAGCAACAGGCACTCTCATTTACTGCTGGTGGGAATGCAAAATGCCACAGCCTCACTGGAAGATAGGTTGTCAGTTTCCAATGGTTAACCACTGTCTTACCACATAATCTATCAGTTGTGCTCTTTGGTATTTACCAAACATAATTGAAAATTTATGTCTAGACAAAAACCTACACATGAAGGTTTATAGCAGTTTTATTCATAACTGCTAAAACTTAGATGTAACCAAGATGTCTATCAATAGGTGAATGCATAAACAAACTGTGGTACATCCATATAATAAAATATTACTAAACAGAAAAAAAATCAGCTATCAAGCCATAAAAAGACTGAGAGGAACATTAAATGAATATTGCTAAGTGAAAGAAGACAGTAAAATAACAATATGCCATATAATTCCAACTATATGACATTCTTAAAGGCAAAACTGCAGAGATAGTAAAAAGTAATGTGACATGGTAAAAGCCCCATAAAACTGCATACTTCAACCATACCTTGGCTTTCTGTTTAAACTGCTCTCTGTAACCCCTAATGTGACAGGCAAGCTAATTCCATCTTGGCTCCTGCACCTTGTAATAGGTAACTAAGGTTTGTAATTCCCATCCACTTCCAAGACAATGTGTAAACTAATGCTTATCTTGACTTCTGTAAACCACTTAAGTAACAATCAAGTGACAAAAGTCCCCTGGCCCTTGGAATGTCCGGAGACCCGCACCCTCCTCTCTGCCTGGGAGATGATTTACAGAATCCATCTAGCCCTCAGAATGTCTGAAGCCCCTCGTCCCATCCCCGCTCCCCACCCTCACTCCCGAGGTGGTTTTACAGGTATAAAAGGTCTTAACACCCATTTTTCGGGGCCACGGGTTGGAGAGACGTGAGTCCTCCGTGGTCGCCGGCAATAAAGACTCTGTAATTTGGCATACTTTTGTCTTGGTGTTGACTTTTTATGCTCGGTTCAGTACAACAGTGGTTGCTGGAATCTCAGGGGGAAGGGAGGAATCAACAGGTAAGGCACAGGGGATTTTTAGGGCAGTGAAACTATTCTCTATAATACTGGAATTGTGAATACATGAATACAGGACATTATGTATTTGTCAAAACCCATAGTAGTCACATACAGTGGTGAACACCTGGAATTCCAGCTCCTCAGGAGACTGAGTCAGAAGGATCCCTTGAACCCAGGAGTTTCAGACCAGCCTAGTGAAAGCAACATAGCAAGATACTGTCTCTCTCTCTCTCTCTCTCTCTCTCTCTCTCTCTCTCACACACACACACACACACACACACACACACACACATACACACATAGACCTGCACGACAAAGAGTGAACTCTAATGTAAACTATGAACTTTAGTTAATAATAATGTATCAATATTAGCTCAACCGAAATAAATGTACCATACTAATGCAAGACATTAATAATGGATGAAACTGTGCAAAGGAGAGGGACAAATGGAAACTGTACTTTCTGCTCAATTTTTCTGTACATCTAAAGTCTATTAGTTAAAAAAAATATTCTCAAATAGAAAACTCCAGACATAGGTCTTGTTGAAGAATTCTTCCAAAAATTTAAAAAATAATAAATCTCATAACACTCTTATAGCAAGTAGAAACTTTAAAAGGGAGGCAACATTTCCCTACTCATTTTATGAGGCCAGCATAACCTTAATATAAAAGTTGACAAAGATGGTTACAAGGAAGGAAAATTACATACCGATTATTCTCGACATTATAGCAATCTTATACACTAGTTATTGGAGTTCTGTTAGCTCCACTGTAGAAAGCCACTATAAAAGAATGTCATCCCCAGCCTAATAATAAGAAAAACAGTACAATATTCAAAAATCATACACTTTGAACCCATCAGAAAACTGAAGCTATGAGACAACCAAGTGAATTAAATTCCAAGGAGTAACAATCTCCTTCAAGGACAAATGGGATTCCAAACTACTTCACCTTTGGCAGAGCACAGGAGGAAAAGGAAGCTACCATACCAGAGTCCAAGAAGAAATGAACTAAAATGTTAACTATTATAGACAATATGTGGGCTACCATGTCAGTTTGGAAAAGCTGGGAACCCAAAACACAAAGGGGTATTCACACTCATTTGCATATTCCTTTCCATGTGTCTATGCCAGGTGCCCATACAAAAGACTGAGAGCAGAAAGCTACAAAGAGCACTCTTTTGTGGCACAGGTGTGCAAAAAAAGATAGGCTGCCACTGCAGAACAAGCATAAAACTGTGCTACCTTGACCAAACTCTCCTCTCATCTGAAGCAAAGGACTAAAACATTGGGGGAAGTTTCAGAAACCCTCCCATTCTGAAGATGAGGCAGTAATTCATTGCTTCTGGGGGTGGGATAGATATAAAAACCCTCAACCTCATAGGAAAATAAGAAAATTATCTTGGGCCTGGGATCCTACAATACAAAGCAGAGGTAAACTAGCACTAGGGCAAGGGCAGGTATGGGTCTTTCACACAATACTTGCCACAGATACAGACAGAGCTGGGCTGCCAAAGGGATAAGGAAATGGAACATGCCAAAGCTAGGAAAGCACCACACCAATGATAAAGCACATGGACAGAGTCAGAAGAATAGACGACCCCTGCACCTACCGTCAGCCCAGGATTGAATAACAAACGACAGACTTCTGCTGGGGACAAGAGCACAGAGTGAGATGTCCCCACCAGGAACAGGCAAGGAAAGACTGAAGAAAGTCAAGGATGTAGTAGAAACAATGAGAAAAACTCTGTAGTACCTTAAGATCTATGCAAAGCACAAAGTAACAGCAGTCTACCACTGGGTTTTGTTGTTGTTGTTGTTGTTTTTGAGATGAAGTCTCACTCTATGCCCCAGGCTGGAGTGCAGTGGCGTGATCTTGGCTTACTGCAATTTCTGCCTCCTGGGTTCAAGCAATTATCCTGCCACAGCTTCCCAGGTATCTGGGATTACAGGCATGCACCACCATGCCCAGGTAATTTTTATATTTTTAGTAGAAGTGGGGCTTCACCATGTTGGCCAGGCTGGTCTTGAACTCCTGACCTTAAGTGATCCACCTGACTTGGCCTCCCAACAACCACTGGTTTTAAAGGAGTTTGAAGCCTGTGGTATAGTGAAGGTAATCACAACAATAACAAAACCAATTGCAACAGCACATCCAAAAGCTTATCCATCACAACCAAGTAGGCTTCATCCCAGGGATGCAAGGCTGGTTCAGCATGCACAAGTCTATAAACATAATCCATCACATAAATAGAATGAAAGACAAAAACTACACGATTATCTCAATAGATGCAGAGAAGGCCTGTGACAAAGTTCAACAGCCCTTTATGCTAAAAAAAAAAAAAAAAAAACTCTTAAACTACGTATCGATGGGACGTACCTCAAAATAATAAAAGCTATTTACAACAAACCCACAGCCAATATCATACTGAATGAGCAAAAACTGGGAGTATTACCTTTGAAATCCTGACTAGACAAGGATGCCCTCTCTTACCACTCCTATTCAATATAATATTGGAAATTCTAGCCAGAGCAATCAGGCAAGAAAAAGAAGTAAAGGGCATTCAATTAGGAAAAGAGGAAGTCAAATTGTCTCCATTTGCAGACAACATGATTGTATATTTAGAAGACCCCATTGTCTCAGTTCAAAATCTCCTTAAGCCAGATAAGTAACTTCAGCAAAGTCTCAGGACACAAAATCAATGTGCAAAAATCACAAGCATTCCTATATACCAATAACAGAGAGCCAACTCATGAGCAAACTCCCATTCACAACTGCTACAAAGAGAATAAAATACCTACGAATACAACAAAGGATGTAAAGGACCTCTTCAAGGAGAACTACAAACCACTGCTCAAGGAAATAAGAGAGGACACAAACAGATGGAGAAACATTCCATGCTCAAGGTTAGGAAGAATCAATATCATGAAAATGGCCATACTGCCCAAATTAATTTATAGATTCAACACTATCCCCATCCAAGTACCAGTGACCTTCTTCACAGAACTGGGAAAAAACACTTTAAACTTCATATGGAACCAAAAGAGAGCCTGCATAGCCAAGGCAATCTTAAGCAAAAAGAACAAAGCTGGAGGCATCACACTGCCAGACTTCAAACTATACTATAAGGCAACAGTAATCAAAACAGTATGGTAATGGTACCAAAACAGAGACATAGAACAATGGAACAGAATAGAGGCCTCTGAAGCAACACCACACATCTACAACCATCTGATCTTTGACAAACCTCACAAAAACAAGCAATAAGGAAAGGATCCCATTTTTAATAAATGGTGTTGGGAAAACTGGCTAGCCATGGGCAGAAAGCTGAAACTGGACCCCTTCCTCACACCTTACACTAAAATTAACTCCAGATGGATTAAAGATTTAAACATAATACCTGACACCATAAAAAATCCTAGAAGAAAACCTAGGCAATACCATTTAGGACATAGGCATAGGCAAGGACTTCGTAACTAAAACACCAAAAGCAATGGCAACAAAAGCCAAAATAGACAAATGGGATCCAATTAAACTTAAGAGTTTCTGCACAGCAAAAGAAAGAATCATTAGAGCAAACCTGCAACCAACAGAATGGGAAAAATTTTTTGCAATCTACCCATCTGACAAAGAGCTAATATCCAGAATCTACAGAGAACTAAAACAGATTTACAAGAAAAAAACAACAAACCCACTCAAAAGTAGGTGAAGGATATGAACAGACACCTTTCAGAAGAAGACATATATGAGGCCAACAACATGTGAAAAATGCTCATCATCACTGGTCATTAGAGAAATGGAAATCAAAACCACATTGAGATACCATCTCACATCAGTTAGAATGGTGATCATTAAAAAATCTGGAGACAACAGATGCTGGAGAGGATGTGGAGAACTAGGAATACTTTAACACTGTTGGCGGGAGTGTAAACTGGTTCAACCATTGTGGAAGACAGTGTGGCAATTCCTCAAGGATCTAGAAATAGAAATTCCATTTGACCCAGCAATCTCATTACTGGGTATATACCCAAAGGATTATAAATCATTCAATTATAAAGACACATGCACACATATGTTCATCGTGGCACTGTTTACAATAACGAAGACCTGGAACCAACCCAAATGCCCATCAATGATAGACTGGACGAAGAAAATGTGGCACATATACACCATGGAATACTACGCAGCCATAAAAAATGATGAGTTCGTGTCCTTTGTAGGAACATGAACGAATCTGGAAACCATCATTCTCAGCAAACTGACACAAGAACAGAAAATCAGACACCACATGTTCTCACTCATAGGCAGGTGTTGAACAGTGAGAACACATAGACACAGAGAGGGAAGCATCACACACTGGAGTCTGTTGCGGGGGCTAGGGGAGGGACAGTGGGGGATGGGAAGGGTGGGGAGGGGTAATGTGGGGAGAAATGACAGGTATAGGGGATGGAGGGATGGAGGCAGCAAACCACCTTGCCATGTATGTGCCTATGCAACAATCCTGCATGATCTATACATGTACTCCAGAATCTAAAGTACAATTTAAAAAATAAATAAATAAGTAAATTAAAAACCCAAACCCAGCTTGATCCTTGTCTATTCTGACTGAAGCCCCTACACTCAATAAGGATATAGAAAACTGAAATAAAATTGTCTACCTGACCTAATTGACAATTATGGAACAGAAATAGCAGAATAAGCATGCTTTTCAAGTACATAGAAAATATACAAGATAAAACATATTCTGGATCATAAAAGTAAATTTTAAAAAGCTAAAATCATACATATTTTATTCTTGACCATAAGAGAATTAAACAAGAAATCAATCAAAGAAAGATACTGATAAACAATACATTTATAAATAACCTATGGGTTGTTAGAACCCATAAAATCACAAGAGAATTTTTTTTAATTTTGAATTGAGTAAAAATGTCAATAGAATATAACCTAATTTATAGACACAGATAAAGCAGTACATAGAAATTTAAAGCATTTTATTAGAAGAGAATAAAGGTCTCAAATCAAAAATCTAAATTTCACCTAAATGGCTAAAAAATGCAAATTAAATCCAAAGTAGGCAGAAAAAAATAATAAATGGAAAAATCAGAGAGATTGAAAACAAAAACAATGAAACCAAGAGCTACTTCTTTGAAAATATTAACATAATTGATAAATCTCTAGCCAGATTAATTAGGGGAAAAAGATAGAACACATATTACAATATAGAGAATGAAAGAGGGGCTATCACTACAAATCCTACAGACACTAAAAGAAATATAAGGGAATAATATAAACAATTTTATATGAGTAAATTCGTTAAAGTAGATTACGTGTGGCAACTTCCTGAGACATAAAAACTACGAAAGCTTACAGAAAAAGAAATAGATAATCTAAATGGCCTGCATATATTTTTAATTAAATTTTTTAATTTAAAATGTGTCTATAAAGAAAACTCAAGGCCCCAGTGACTTTGCTGGGACTCTACCAGTATGTAAGGAGAAAATAATATTAATTCTATATAAATTCTTCCAGAAAATAGGGAATACTTCCCACCTCATTTTATAAGATCAGCATTACCTGATATCAAAAGCAGACAGTGTTACAAGAAAAAAAAACTACAAATAAAATTCTTTTTTTCTTTTTGAGACAGGGTCTGGCTCTATCACCCAGGCTGGAGTGCAGTGGTGTGATCTCTGCTTACTGCCACCTCCGCCTCCCAGGTTCAAGCCATCCTCCCACCTCAACCTCCCGAATAGCTGGGACTAAAAGTGTGCACCACCACATTGGCCAATTTTTGTATTTTTTGTAGAGACAGGGTTTTGCCATGTTTCCCAGGCTGGTCTCAAACTCATGAACTCAAGCAATCTGCCCATCTTGGCCTCCCAAAGTGCTAGGATTACAGGCATGAGCCATAGCACCCGGACACAAACCAATAGCTTTCATAAATACAGTCATAAAATCTTCAGTAAAATGTTAGCAAATCGAATCAACAAATATATAAAAAGGATAATGCATCATAACCAAGTAGAATTTATCTCAGGAATACAAAACTGGTGCAACATTCAAAGCCAATCAGTATTACTCATTGTATCAACATGAGCAGGAAAAATCATAAGAGCATATCTACAGATATAAGAAAAGTATTTAACAAAGTTCAACATCCATTAATGATAAAACTCTCAGAAAACTAGGAATAGAATAGAGCTTCCTCAACCTAAAAAAAAAAATCATCTGCAAAACATTGCACTGGAGGCATTATCCAGTACAATAAGTCAAGGAAAATAAATAAAAGGCATACAGATTGGAAAGGAAGAAGTAAAACTGTCTTTAATTGCATATGATTCATACACCTGGAAAATCTTAAGTAACCTACAGAAAAGATACTATAACCAATATGTAAGTTTAGCAAGCTCTCAGGATACATGGTAAATAGATCAATATCAATTGCATTTCTGTATGTTAATAATAAACAATTCAAAATTGATTCACCCTTTATAATAGCATCAAAAACCATGAAATACTTGAGGAAATCTTAACAAAGAGTATACAAGATTTGTGTGCTGAAACTACAAAATACTGACAAGAAAAAATAAAAACAATATAAATAAATGAAAAGAAAAACTATGTCCATGGGCCAGAAAATTCAATATTGTCAAAATGTCAATACTCCCCAAATTGATCTACAGACTCAACATAATCCCAGTCCAATTTACAACAATTTTTATGAGTGGATTCTAAAATTTATATAGCAAAGCAAAGGACCTAGAATAGCCAAAATAATTTTGGGAAAAAAAGGAGCATAAAGTTACAAAAAGCAAGATAGTGTGGTATTGTATGATAAACAAATAGATCAATGGAACAAATAGCCAGAAATTGTGTGTGTGTGTGTGTGTGTGTGTGTATGAGTGTGTGTGTGATTGATTTTTGACAAAGGTGCCAAGGAAATTAGCAGAGAAAGGATAGGTTTTTCAACAAATCAGTACTGGAAATACTGGATATCTATATGCAAAAAAATAAAAATAAAAAGGCTTACCTAGAACCATATACAATAATTAACTCAAATTGGATCCAAGACCTAAATCTAGATGCTAAAACCATAAAACATCTAGAACAAACACACCTAGTAGAAACTTTTTTAAGACCTTGAGTTAGACAAAGAGTTTTAGGTGGGGCACAAAAAGCACAAATCATAAAACAACTGATAAAAATTTCTATCATCAAAATTAAGCATTTTTCTCTTTCAAAGACCCAGTTAGAACATGAAAAGATAATCCACAGACTGGGCCAGGCGCAGTGGCTCATGTCTATAATCCCAGCGGGCAGATCACCTGAGGTCAGGAGTTCGAGACCAGCCTGGCCAACATGGTGAAACCCCAGCTCTACTGAAAATACAAAAAATTAGCTGGGCATGGTGGTGGACGCCTGTAATCCTAGCTACTCAGGAGGCTGAGATGGAAGGATCACTTGAACCTGGGGGGCAGAGGTTGCAGTGAGCAGAGATCGCACCACTGCACTCCAGCCTCAGTGACAGAAGGAGACTGCGGCTCAAAAAGAAAAAAGATAATCCACAGACTGAGAGAAAATATTTACAAGACACATATCTGATAAAGACTTATATAGAAAGAATCCTTACAACTCAGCAATAAGACAAACACCACAATTTTTTTTAATGGGCAGAAGATTTGAACAGACTACTTCACCAAAGAAGACATAAGCACATGAGAAAATATCATTAGTCATTAGGGAAATGCAATAAAAGCTACAATAAGATACTATTACACTTTTACTCCGGAAGTATAATTAATTAATAAAAATAAATAGACTGGCAACATCAAGTGCCATCAAGGACACAAAAACAACTGGAATTCTCAGAATTGTTTGTGAGAATGGAAAATGATACAGTCACTTTGGAAAAGTGTGACAGTTTCTCATAGAATTCAACATTACACTTACCAAACAACTCAGCAATTCGAACCCTAGGTATTTATTCAAGAAAAAAAGAAAACAAATATCCAAGCAAAATCCTATACCATAATGTATATATCAGCTTTACTTATAATCTCTAAAACTAGAAAGCAACCCAAATGCCCTTCACACAATGTTGGATAAACAAACCGTAGTACATTCAAACACTGAAATATTACTCAGCAATAAAAAGGAACAGAACTACTGAAATACCAATGAAATGGATGAATCTCAGAAGCAACGTTAAATATCAGAAAGCAGTCACAAAATGTACATACTGTATGATTTCATTTACATGACAGTCACAAAAAGGCAACGATCTCACTCAGTGCCTAGCATGTTATAAAATCCCCAACAAATGCTAGGTGGTGGATGGATAAACAAGGAATCATTGCAGGGAGGGTAAAGTGCAAGAAAGTGATACATTGACAAGAAAGCAGAAAGGTACCTGGGGGCCCAAGTCCACCCACAGGACAGAAAAAGTGAGGGAAGGCGTGGTCCAAGCCACCTTCAGTGAGTTCAGTAGCTTAAAACATTAGACCCTGTAAATCACTACAAGAACAGATAAATGAGTCAGTAGACTAAGCGTTTCCCTGGTCTGAAAAATGGTGTAATGCGCGCCCCCCACCCCCCGCCTTCTTTAAAAATCTGTTAACCACGCCTGGGGCTGAGGCAGCAGAGCTTGCACTGGACAGGGAGGTGGGGTTTTTTTGTTTGTTTTTTTGTCTGTTTATTTTTTGAGCACCAGAGCGGAGCTGGAAGGTCATTGGCGAGCTCTGGCTTGGGTGAGGAGGGTGAAGAAGAGACGTCGCCGCGGCCCCGCCCGTCTCCATCCCTTCCCACTCGGCCTCACTTACCCAGGCCTGCCGTTCCAGCTGAGAGTACAAATTGGAGCCCTTGAGCTTTTGGACTATCTGGGCAATAATGAGCGAGAGGTCTGACTCCTCCTGCAACATTTCCCCTGCCCTAGCCCGCCAAGCCGCGGGGACAGGCCGCCGGCGCGGAGAGAACGGGCTACCGAGTCCCACTCAGGGCCAGTGACACTTCTCCGGGACCTTTTTACACTGGGACTCCGCCAGCGGGCGTTACCAGGCAACTGCCGAGCCGTGTGTCCGTCCCTCTCGGGTCCCCTCAGCGCCTGAAGGCCCCAGCATCTGCGTTCCGCCAGCAGAAAAAGACCGGGGCGGGGAGGACGCTTTTCATACCATTGTTCCTGCCTGGTCTGCGGTTGAAAGGCAAGAACGGAAGCTCATTCTTTCAGAGCCACAGCGCCTCTGAGGTACAATGGGGACACGGAGAATTGTGCGTTTTACTATATAAAGGATCATTCTCTTCCCCCTCTCAATTTCTGCAGAAACAGGACTGTGGCACGCAATGATACTGCGAATTACACCCAAGAATTCTTAGGCTCTGACACTAGCTGCGTGAACGTGCTACAGTTTCCTCCTCTGTAAAATAACACCCAATTTGCAGAGTGTTGTGATGATTATCTTAAGTAAAAATCGTGAAGGTGCCTAGCACTGTACCATAGCACACCATTTTACTTCATTTTTCTCTCGTTTCTGTAGAGTCTTATACCAGGAATAAGTAGACAATGTCGTCTCATCTAACAACTACAAGTTAACCAAGAGACATTGGTAGGTTTTCTGCAAAGCATGAGCAATTCAAGGATGAATAAGACATTGTCCCAGTCTTCAAGGAATTTACCGTCTAGATTCATCCTCTTCCACGTATTCATTCGTTCAAGCATTTATTCATAATTTATTCAGCTTTCAACTTATTGAACATTTACATGAAAGGAACTATGTGGGCACAGAGGTTTAATAAAATATAGTTCTTGCCTTCAAAGAAATACAGAAAAGATTTTTAGCAGAAATAAAAGTAACTGATTTAAATTATTGAAAGACATCCCCAAAGGCCAATGGCACCTCCACTCCCCCCACCCTCAAAAAGGCCTAGTGAATAATACACACATTAGAATAACCTCACAAAAGTAATAAATTCAAATGTATATATGCATATTTTGTTTGTTGTTTGTTTGTTTGAGACAGAGTCTCGCTCTGCTGCCCAGGCTGGAGTGCAGTTGCCCGATCTTGGCTCACTGCAACCTCTGCCTCCCGGGTTCAAGCGATTCTCCTGCTTCAGCCTTCTGAGTAGCTGGGACTACAGGCGTGCACCACCAGTACCAGCTAATTATTCTTGTATTTTTAGTAGAGACAGGGTTTCACCATGTTGGCCAGGCTGGTCTCGAACCACTACTGACCTCAAGTGATCAGCCCACCTCAGCCTCCTAAAGTGCTGGGATTACAGGTGTAGGCCACAGCACCCAACCTGTATATGCATATTTTAAGCAAAGCAAAAGTAGGATTTCAAGAAAATAGACCAAGATCGCTGCAAAAGATACTCTAACTAGAAATAAGAGATCTCGTTCAATCAAATACAGGTTCTAATTCAATAGGTCTCTGGTGAGAACTGGTAAACTGCATTTCTGACAAGTCCCAAGAGATTGTAACGCCGATGGTCCAAATGCTACATTCTGAATAGCAAAGGACTAAAGCAGGAAATAATACGAATTCAAAGGGCCCAGCCCAGGCATCTATGCACAACACTCTGACATTTATAACATCCCCATCTAGAATACTGGGATAGTAAGTACAAATTCTAAATAACTCCTTTGGTAAACTTTATCAAACCAAGTTTAGAAAGAGGCAGACAGGAAAGAAACAAAGCACTTAAAGGCAATTAATGACAGGCTATAAAATGCAGTTTCTCTACAAAACATTCTCTCACAACTAAGAATTTCTCAAAGCTGCAGATAAGTAGATATTGTCAACCCTTCCATCTCAACACTCCACCCATCCATGAATCCCCACCACAAATCTTACTTTGAACAAAGGGAGAGAGACAGACAGACAAAGGAGAGAGAGCGCTACCATAACAGTTCCTTTGAGATTGAAAGAGATGGAGTAATGAGTTGCCAAAGAGATGAAGATGCTTCCGTTGAAAACAGAAGTAGAATATTGAAGGGAAAGATAAAGCCATAGAGCAGAAGAAAAGGCATAGTGCTTGGAGTCAGAAAACATTCTGGCTTCCTTCCTAGATTTGAGAAATGTATGAGTCTTTTTCCCCATCAGAGTTTCATTTTCTTCTCTGTATCAAGAGTGTAAAATATCCAATGAAGGGAATAGTATGAGGAACAAATATACTATGTATTAGAATATTCATAAATATTAATAAATTAAATATTGAAATAGTGATAATAAATAAAAATAATGCCCAGTACTATTGACAATGGAATGGAAAGTAACTAAATAAAGATAGCAACATATGGGTAAGTGCCCAGAACAATTCCTTGCACAGATGGAGACTTAAAATAATTTTGTTAAAGATGGAAACAATTATAAGTTTAAAGCAACAATTACAAAGTTTGGATTTGATTCTGAAAGCATGTCCAAGCAAAAAGAAAAAAAAACCTTAATCCTAATATTTTAAAATTGTTTTTTACATATATAGAAGCAGATATGCTGAAGTATAATTTAATTATACAATGCCCTCTGCTCTCTATCTCCAATTCAAGTTAGCAAAACTTTTCAGAACACCTGCTCTAGGCAAGAAATGTCAAGGAATACAAAGATGAGTAGGAAATGGTCCTTTCTCTCGAGGAATTTCAGTCCCAAAGGAATGATGTGGCTGCTATATGAAGAGCCATAATGGTAAATAGACTACTTCAGTCTCCCACCTGTGTGTCTGGAAATTTTATTACTTCAAAGTCACTATCTCATAAGAACTGAAAGTACAGATTACCATCTCCATCCCACAAGGTGGAAGTTGGCCTTGAAAATTTGATGGCACGTATATACCATGGAATACTATGCAGTCATAAAAAAAAATGAGTTCATGTCCTTTGCAGGGACATGGATGAAGCGGGAAACCATCATTCTCAGCAAACTAACACAGGAACAGAAAACCAAACACCGCATGTTCTCACTCATAAGTGAGAGTTGAACAATGAGAACATGTGGACACAGGGAGGCGAACATCACACACCAGGGTCTGTCAGGGTGTGTGGAGGCAATGAGAGGGATAGCATTAAGACAAATAATGCATGCGGGGCTTAAAACCTAGATGACAGGTTGATGGGTGCAGCAAACCACCATGGCACATAACAAACCGGCATGTTCCGCACGTGTATCCCAGAACTTAAAGTATAATAAATATATTTTTAAAAAGAATCATTTTAAAAAAAGAAAATTCTTACTGTACCCAAGGTGGGTAGAGAATGGGAGAACCCTCCATTTCTGACATTTCAGAGTGACTAACAGATGGATAGCAAGAGGAGCTGCAATTTTATCTGAGTGGTTAAAACTATATAAACAGACACAAAAGTCAAAGAGATGCAGAGGGAAGTCTCCTCAAAATTCTCTCAAATTTAGGACAGAGATGCTTCTGGGCCAACGTGTGTAGGGCTCTGGGCCCAACCCTGCCTTTCTCAGACCTGCTTGGTTTGATCTATTCTATATATAATGCTGTGTCAGATTTCACGAGGGAGGGGCAGAGGATACATTTGAAAACCACTGAATAGTGGCAAGGTTGTGAAATGCATCAAAAACAACCTGCCAGCTTAACTCAACATTGAGGCACCCTTCAAGGGTATGCTGAAACATATCCTTACTTTATTTACATGAGGGTGGCTTGTGTAAACTATAATCTACAGTGAAAAATACTTTCCACGGTTCTTTTAGAAAGAGACTGCTTTTAGCATGCCATGTCTGCAGAATAAATTCAACTGTACATTGTCAGGAATTCACTTAGAATAAATAAAAATCATGATCTGTGTTGTGTGTATCACACATGTCACAGGCCTCACTGTCTTTGGGGACAAACGAGCATGTATTGATGTCAATTATCTGTCACTGCCCCGTGTGCTGGCACAGGATGCCAACCCCTCTTCAGAGTCTCTTCACATTATTTCCAGGAGTCCTCAGGAGGTAAAACATGGGTGCTTACAAAGAAGCTGGCTCATGATCTTCTGCTCTGCCTGCCTTGGTGATGTCTGATGCCTTCAAGCCACTGTCCAGGGTGCTTTCCTTGGCGCTACCAAAGCACCAAAGGTGCTTAAACCCCAAGATTCACAAAGACCTTCATGGGGAAAAAACAAAGCCCCTTCTGCTTCTACTTGCCACCTCTCTTTACGATGGCAGCCATACCTCGTTTCTGAGTCCAGGCTGCATATCAGACTGTGCTAGCCTCCTCCACTTTCCCATTTTTCATGCCTGTGGTCCCAGACAATTGTATGTGAATGGGGAAGACAGGGCTACTGGCTTCATGAGTAATCTCAGGGACTGTGTTGACTCGATGCAAAACATAAATCTTACAGGAAAAAACCTAACTGTGGTTTAGACAATAAGATCTTTGTTATTACCAACACGTCTGGAGAAGAGTCCCAAGGTTGGTTCCGTGTCTCAAAAATGTCAAGTTTCTAAGCTCTTTCCATCTTTTCCATTCTACCACCCTTAGTGTACTGGCTTTCCCTCCATGGCTTATTGCTGCAGTCTCGAGATGCCTTCTGCAGTTCCAAATATCTCGTCCCAACACTGTCTGGAAAGGCAAGAAGGAAGATGAAGCTGGAAACCACCACTCTCAGCAAACTAACACAGAAACAGAAAACCGAACACTGCACGTTCCGCTCCTAAGTGGGAGCTGAACAATGAGAACACGTGAACACAGGGAGGGGAACATCACACACCGGGGCCTGTCGGGGGTTAGGGGGAAAGGGGAGGGAGAGCATTAGGGCAAATACCTAATGCGCATGGGGCTTAAAACCTAGATTGAGATACCATCTCACACCAGTTAGAACAGTGATCATTAAAAAATCGGGAGACAACAGATGCTGGAGAGGATGTGGAGAAACAGGAACACTTTTACACTGTTAGTGGGAGTGTAAATTAGTTCAACCATTGTGGAAGACAGTGTGGTGATTCCTCAAGGACTTAGAAATAGAAATTCCATTTGACGCAGCAATCCCATTACTGGGTATATATCCAAAGGATTATAAATAGTTCTACTATGAGGACACATACACACGAATGTTCATTGCAGCACTGTGTACAATAGCAAAGACCTGGAACCAACCCAAATGTCCATTGATGATAGACTGGACAGGGAAAATGTGGCACATATACACTGTGGAATACTATGCAGCCATCAAAAATGATGAGTTTGTGCCCTTTGTAGGGACATGGATGAACCTGGAAACCATCATTCTTAGCAAACTGACACAAGAACAGAAAATCAAACACCGCATGTTGTCACTCATAGGTGGATGTTGAACAATGAGAACACATGGACACAGGGAGGGGAGCATCACACACTGGGGTCTGTCTGGGGGAATAGGGGAGGGACAGTGGGGGGTGGGGAGTTGGGAAGAGATAACATGGGGAGAAATGCCAGATATAGGTGATGGGGAGGAAGGCAGCAAATCACACTGCCATGTGTGTACCTATGCAACAATCTTTCATGTTCTTCACATGTACCCCAAAACCTAAAATGCAATAAAATTTTTTTTTAAAAAAACCTAGATAATGAATTGATAGGTGCAACAAATCACCATGGCACATGTATACCTATGGAACAAACCTACACATTCTGCATAGGTATCCTGAAACTTAAAGTAAAATTTTAAAAAAGAGAGACAGAGAAAAAGAAAGGCAGGAAAGAAGAGGGAAAATTTTTTAAAGTTCTCAATGACTGTGTATACATTTCTGTTTAAGAATATTTTTCCAAGAAGCTCCCAAGAAGACCTCCCCATATATCTTACTGCCTGAAGCTTTGTCACATGATCACCACTAGCTACAGGAGAGTCTGGCAAGAGTTGATCTGGTGTTTTATCCTCAATCCTAGGAGAGAGATAAGGGAGTAGAAGAATGTCTGGTTGCTTTTGCCATGTTGTCCAAAATGACTTCCACGTGAGAGTGCTGCTGGGATATGAACCCTTGTGAATGATATTTGGGCCACAAATAAACAACTTAAGGGTTAGACAATATCCAGATTACTTACCATTCACACAGAGACATTTGTGTGTAGTTTAGACCAAGTATCTAAATTATAGTACTTACCTAGGTGGCGTTTGCTTAGTATCATGGTAACATTTTAAGAACTAAAAACAAGGTAAACCCATTGCAACATAAGGCCTATGAGTAGCAGATTACATGACAGGAGCAGAACATTTGCAAATGTCATTGTAAAAAGGACAAAAATTGATGACTTAGGAAGAAAGCGGCTTGCTCATAAATTGCTTTCAACTAAGGCCTCCCTATATTTTCCAGCCACTCTGCTGGAATTTGAGATGATCCCCTCTGTGGAGTTGTACAAAAGAAATGAACATTGGATATAGTCTATTCTCTAATACAATCTGTACAACTTGGGGCAAAAGAGGTTTACTGATAAAAAGTGATGTTCTAGTTTCTCCAGGCACTTCCTCTAGGTTTCAGCTGACAGCAGGAGTCACTTGGCCTATTTTCTCCTCAATTCTTTGATCACAACTCTGTTCTCCTACCTCCTCAAACTACACCTAACACATACATAATTGCACGTGCTCTCTCTCTCTCTCTCTCATATACATATATATATACGTATACGTATACGTATATATATACATATATATACGTATACGTATACGTATATATATACATATATATATACATACTTCTACTGCAGAATGTTTCCTTTTATACGGTTACTTCTTACTTTGAGCTTTCCTCCATTGCCTCCTGGGAACTTACATGCCTTCTGCCATCTTTTTTTATCTTTTTTGTTCTTCCAGTTTTCTTGAAGACCTAGCAATATGCACAAGACAAGCATATGTAATGAGAATAGGATGGCTGCAATATTGGTCCTTGAGATCAAATTGAAGATTGCAATTGGTCCTGTCTCTATCCATTATGGGAGATAGCAAGTTGTCCATATGGACACAGATGGGGAATTAGGATCAAGTTATAGGCCTGGAAATGTCAGAGGCCCAGTAATCTGGGAGCAGAGCCAATGTGTAGCACAGCAAGGAGCTCCCTAGTGCATAACTGGCAGGTCCACTGTAGACGCTGTGAATAAGAAAGGGGTCTGGGGCAGGGACCAAGAGTCTGTTACCAAGACTTAAGCCTGAAGCAAACTCCATGTAGTGGACAGAACAACACCATGGACCCTGGAACAAAGTGAGTTTCTTAGCAAGGAGAATCCTTTTAAACAGGACTCTCAGTTAAGCGTTTAATACAAAGGAGAAGATAGAAGAAAAAAGACAAAGACCAGACTAAGACAATGGTTCTTAGCTCAAAATGTCCTTGAGTTCTCATGCTTTTTATCTAAAAAATTTATGAGGCTATGTATGTATTCCAAAATATGCCTGTGTTTATAATATGACAATGTTTTAATAATGCAGCATCCAGAAATTAATGCACCAGTTTTATCCTTGGTTTTAAGCATACTCCAGGCACACAGCTGTAGGCTTCCATGGACTACATTCCCTCGCAAGTCCTAGTGACATCGAATCCAGTGGCCCCAGTCATACCCTTCTTGCTAACATGCCCTGTTGCATCTTCCTTCCCTTCCGTGTCTCACTTCCCCACTCCCCTACCAATGCTTCCTAGAATTACCCCTAATATACTCTCTGTACCCAAATTCTTATTTTAGCATCTGCTTCAAGGGGAACCCAACCTGTCTAGTACCTAATATGTTGCCTGGAAGGTAACAAGTACTGAAGCTGTGCTGGTTGAAGGAAAAGAAAACCCATTTCCAGTTTTGTCCAGGAGGGGACTATTTGGCTGGGTTCTTGCAGCTTTAAGCATGACTTTCCAGACCAGCAGAGTCTTCCAAACCTTGCACTGG
Organism: Plecturocebus donacophilus; assembly: GCA_004027715.1. Lineage (NCBI taxonomy): Eukaryota > Metazoa > Chordata > Mammalia > Primates > Pitheciidae > Plecturocebus > Plecturocebus donacophilus. The sequence continues at coordinate 132 of PVKP010022377.1, read as the reverse complement.
AAAAGAACAATGACAAGAGAGGTGTATTACTCAAAGTTACCAAGAGGAGTCAAACAAATAGGAGAACACACACACACACACACACACACACACACACACACACACACACACAGAGAGAGAGAGAGAGAGATT
>PVKP010022376.1:0-37772 GCA_004027715.1 Plecturocebus donacophilus | reverse complement strand
GAATCTCCTGGGCTGGCTCCCTGATTCAGTCCCCTTTTTAATCCGCCTTCCCGTAGCTCCACTCGCCAGTTCAAAGGGCGCACAGACCAGTGGATTTTGTGCGGAGAACCGCCGCGCCGGGGCGCCGGCAAAGCAGCCGCGCCGGCCGAAACAGCCGAGCCGGCCAAACAGCCGCGCCAGCCGAAACTGCCGCGCTGGCAACCCGTGGGGCTGCTCTGCCTGGGGATCTCCTGGTCTGGGGGTAATAAAAATCCGTCTGGAAATGCGGCGTCCACTCACCCTCTGCACCCTCACTGGGAGCTGCAGTCCTGAGCTGCTCCTATGCGGCCATCTTGGATCCTCCCCCTGCTGTTTCTTTCTTTCTCCTTTTCTCTCTTTTTCTAAAATCTCTTCCTCTTTCTTTCTCTTTCATTCTTTTTTCTTTCTTTTGATGTTTTTTCTTTCTCCTTTTCTCTCTTTTTCTAAAATCTCTTCCTCTTTCTCTCTTTCATTCTTTTTCTTAAAAAAAAATACAAAAAAAAAAATATAGCAGAAATTAATACATACATTATATGTGTATATTTATTATGTATATATATCATTCTGTTTTTTAAAGGCGGCGACTTCAATGCTTTGCTAGTTAATCTCTACAGGCATACTGCAAAAAGCACGATGAACATTTCTAGAATGAGAAAGTGATGTCTGAATCTTAACGCAGAAAGAGATGTGTAAGGCCTTAGACTCAGCTCATACCATGTCTTCAGGTAAACCTATAAGGATTTGGTTCCTGTTCTTAGCCTTTACTTTTCCTAACTTTAGGGTGTATTTACATTATCTCCATGGCATTTTTATTTAAGACAGTATTTTGTAGTAAACAGTGTTAGTTGCCTGCCGAATCCGATTTCCTTTCCATCTTTCCTCATAGCAGAGCAAAGTTGAGGACCCCTTCGAAATGGGAAGTGTGACAGGAGACCCCCAGCAAAAAGCTGGGACACTAAATGCTACCCCCTCCACATAAAAGTGATCTAGAAGTAATCCTACTTCTCTAAGAATTTGAAAGAAAATTGTCTGTCTCAAATCTTTGTGGTGAGTAGAGGAGAAAAAACACCTCTCTCAAGAGTCTATAAATTCAAGTCATATTCATGCAGGCACAGGCTGAATTCAAACTACCTGGTTGATTTTTTAAAACTTCCCGGTGAGAGCATCAAATACGCTTACATTGGTAGCTCCCCAGACACCTGACAGCAAACAATGGTTTCCCTATCTGAAGGAAGTCATCTTCAACACAGCTCTCAAAACATTTCTTCAGATAAAGTTCCATGAAATACGAGTTCACAATCAACAGGAAGTCATGAACCAAACCCAGATGAAAAGTAGACAGCAGAGTAAAACCCAAAAACATGGTAGCTACTGAGTTATCAGACACAGAATATAAAGTAGGTTTGACATGTTTTTTTTAAAGTAAAGGAGGCCTAAATGTATATTACTAAGTGAAAAAAGCCAAACTAAAAAGGCTACATACTATATGATTCCAACTGTATGATATTCTGGAAAAGGTAAAAATACAGAGATCAGTAACATGACTAGTCGTTGCCAGGGTTAGAGGAAGGAGGGATGAGTAGGGAGAGCACAGAGGATCTTTAGGGCAGTGAAACTATTCTGTGTGGTATTATAATGGTTATATATTTTTCAAAACCCATGCAATTGTACACATTAAAAGTGAACCCTTGTAAACTATGGGCTTTGGGTGATAATGATGTGCCAGTGTTGGTTTGTTGACTGTAACAAATGTACTACCTGGTTTAGGCTGCTGATGGAGAGGCTGTGCCTGTGTGAGGGCAGGGGAATATGGGAACTCTGTACAATTTTGCTGTGAACCTAAAACTGCTCTAAAAACTAGTATATTAAAAATAAATGGATAAAATCTAAAGGAAAAAAGTAAAGGAAAGATAAGAAGCAAGTATATCTAAAGATAACTAAGAAGATTTGAAAAGCATGAATAGAACTTCTAGAAATGAAAAATATAATAACAAACTGAAAATACATGTCAGAAACACTACACACCCATTACAATGGCTAAACTTAAAACAGTTGACAATATCAAGTGTCAACAAGGACAAGGAGCAACTGCAGCTCTCAGGCACTGCTAGTGGGAATGCAAAATGCTATGGCAACTTTCAAAAAAGCTCTTGCAGTGTTGTATAAGGTTAAATATACATTTGCTTGCAATCCAGAAGTCCTATTCCTGGATATTTATCTAAAAGAAATAGAACACATGTCAACATAAAGATCTTTAAAAAATAAAGGGTCTTTTCCTAACAGTGAGACAGTATACAAAGCCATATTAACATATTAATTAAAACATTTTTGTAGTGGAGAAAGAAGAGGTAACAGACAAATGGAAGACGATGGAGAGTGACACCTATAGGTGTGAGCCAAACCTAAATATACATGTATGTGCAAGTGTGTGTATAGAAGTTTAATATGTGACAAAGGTGATACCCTGAATCAATTGGGAAAAAACGGTCATTAGAACTGAATTTAAACCTATAACTGCAATGCATAACTTCTGATGGATCAAAGGCCTAAATATGAAAGGTAATATAAATATAAAATTGCTCAGGTGTGGTTGCTCACATCTGTAATCCCAACACTTTGGGAGGCCGAAGAGTGCCGATCACGAGGTCAGGAGATTGAGGCCATTCTGGTCAACATGGTGAAACCCCATCTCTACTAAAAAATACACAAAATAGCCAGGTGTGGTGGTGCACACCTGTAATCCCAGCTACTTTGGAGGCTGAGGCAGGAGAATCGCTTGAACCCAAGAGGCGAAGGTTGCAGTAAGCCAAGATCATGCCACTGCACTCCAGCCTGGTGACAGAGCAAAACTCCATCTCAAAAAAAAAAAAAAAAAAAAAAAAAAAAAAAAAAAAAAAAAAAAAAAAAAAAAAAAAAAAAAAAAAAAAAAAAAAAAAAAAAAAAAAAAAAAAAAAAAAAAACCAGAAACCCAAAAGTGAGCAAAAATATTTTTAAACATTTTACAAGAGAAAAAACGAATAAGCATATGACGAGATGCTCAAACTTATTAGGAATCAAAGAAAATTAAAGTAACAGTGAGATATCCCTTTACACCTATTAGATTGGCAAAAATTATGAATGCAGCTAGTGTCAAATGCTGGGGAAGTGGAGACACAAAAACCCTATGTACTGCTGGTGAGAACTGTTCAGAAGTACCTTTGGGATTACTTCATCAAATTAGGAATATGCATTCCTCATAAGCCTAGAATTCCACTTCCAGGGATGGATCCCAAGTATACTCTTAGGAAGGTCTGTAGGGAATATACACAGAGATGTTACTCTAGTTCTACTTGTGTGTCAAAGAGCTTTTCTGAGTGTTAATTACTGACAGAGTAATACAATTTATCACAATACATAATTTTAAACAACATATATCAGTATAGAGTACCTAAGAATAAATTTAATAAATATTGTGCAGGACCTATACTGAAAGTTATTAAAGAATAGACAGATTGAGAGGCATACCATATTAATGAACTGAGAGACTTAATATCACATAATGGTCAATTATCCCCAAACTAACCTTCAGAGTAAATAAAATTCTAATCAAAATTTCAAAGTTTTTATTTTAATAGACCTTGCTAAGTTGATTCCAATATGTATACATGAACTAACAAAGGGCCAAAAATAACCAAGACATTAGAATTAACTGGAATAATTTATCTTAGCAGGTGCCAATGAAATCAGTATGGTATTAGCACAAAATGGGCAAATGGACCAGTGAAATAGAAAAGAAAGCATCAATAAACTTTCTCATATACAAAAATAAATGATCATTACAGACCTAGCATTTCAGCAGCAAAATCAGTAAGTGGTGCTAGAGTGATTAGTTTATAGAGAGACAAATAAAACTGGGCCCTTACCTTATATCATGCAGAAAAATAAATTGCACAGAGATTAAACACAAGTGTGAAGAGCAAAACTTTAATTAAGAACAAAATACAGAAAAAGAAATTAAGACTTTGAGGGTAAGGATTTATTTCTTATACAAGACCTAGAAAGCATAAACCACATAGAAAAAGATGAATACTACTACTATGTTAAAATTATTAAAAAGGCATCAAAATGAAAGTGAAAAGTAAAGACAGAAAGTCATATCATATATATGTAATCAGTAAGAAAAAGACAATCTAATACAAAAATAAGAAAAACAAACAAACAAGCTCTTTATAGAAGAGGAACCCTTAATGCAATAAGCCTATGAAAAGATATTTGATCTCTTTAGGGAAAAGGGAAATTCAAGATAAAATTACCGTGAGAAACTCATGAGAGTCACCAGATTAGCATAAATTAGAAAGCCCACTACTTGTCAAGAGTGAGGAGGAACCAGCTGAACACTTAACACTGCACTGATCAGGGTGTGAATTGGTCAAACACTTTGGAAAACAACATGGCAGCAAGTCCACTCCTAGGTATACGCCCTTGTGCTGTTTCTATCCCAGCCAGGTGCACTGCAATACAGTTCTGACACTAATCACCCAGAGTCTGTGCAAACCCCACTGGCCAAGGGCAAAGCTCTCCACTGGACCACCCTCCATTCAGATGCCACATGCACTTCTGATCAAGTGATTATAAACTGGGGAGTTCTCAGTGGCCCCACTCGGGTGCAATAATTAGTGAGCATGACTTACAGAACTCACTAAAACCATTATACTTACAATTACAGTTTTATTTTTAATAAAATAAATATACATTGGGAGGGTCTGGAACCCCAACCCAAACTCAGAGATCTTATGCCCACTCTTTGTGAGTCAGGGCACATCACCCTCCCAGCACACCAATCAGGACACTCCACTGACCTTCCCGTCCTGAGTTTTTATGGAGATTTCATTACACAGGCAAGTTTGATTGAATCATTGGCAAAGTGACTGAACTCAGTCTCCAGCCCCCTACATCTCCCAAATGCTCAGGCATCTGAAAGTCCCAACCCTCGAATGCTTCATCTTTCTGATGATCAGCTCCATCCCGAAGCTGTGTAGGAATCCACTGTGAGTCATCCATTACCGAAACAAATAAACTCCTAGCACTCAGGAATTTCCAAGAGTTTTTGAAACTCTGTGCTAGGAACCGAGAACAAACACCAGACAAATTCTTTACTGTGTAACAGCCCCAGAGAAACTCTTGAATATGTACCTCAGGAGACATGTATAAGAGCACTGCTTATAATAAACAAAAAAGGAAACAGCCTACATGTCTTTGGGTGTATTGCAATGAATTCTTAAAGCTCAATACTATATACACAGTGGTGATAGTGGTGGTGGAGACAGGGAGTTACTGATTGGAAAAGGAAAAGTAAAAGCCACATACTCCTCCACCTTCCACGTGGTGGATCAGAAGACTCTCCCTTGAGATTAGAGGTGACTCTGAATGGAGGGAATATGTGCATTCATTTTGATTTCAGATTTTTTAATGCAGAAGTCTCACCTAAGTGCCTCCCTCACCAGTAAGTATGACAGGGTTGACTACTCTAACCTATCACATCAATAACCATCAGTTCCCTGAGGTCCAAGGGCCATGAAAAAGGACTCAGTTTCTCTTGATCACCCCAAGAGGTCAACGATTATCTAAGGCATAAGAATAAGCTAGCAGTGCCACATACAACACTGTTGGGAGCCAAAAGTGGCCAACGAGGCACCTCTGAGAGGCATCCACAATAGGAATTCAACATGCAGCCAAGATGGCAAAGGAAATCTGCATGTTTCAGCCAGCTGAGACCACTGCACAGGCACAGACACCATTCCCAGGTCCATTTAAATCAAGAAGGTTGGCACCTCCCCTCCTGAGACCAGCACCAGGAGACCCAGTTCTGAGTCAGCAAAGAAACTCCTTAATCAGACACTCAGCCCACCTGTACCCAGATGCCACCTGATGGAGAGAGTGTCAGGGTGAGAAGCAATGAACTGACATTTCCCTAAAAAAGACAAAAGTTAAGGCCAGAAATGAAGTAAGTGCCCTGTGACTGCAAGATTACAGGTTTTCCTCATAGAAATGGAGACCCTGGTTTTAAATTAAGTTTAGATGTAGATGTTTAAGAAATCCCTTTTCATAAACTGAAAAACTGAGTTTTATAAACTGTTCTATTTCTGAAACATTATCTCCCATGGATGGATAGATAGGCAGATAAGTAGGTAGACATATAGGTACACAGATACATGATACATAGATAACATACACACACATATATGTCTTTAACCTTTTTAAACAAAATAGCATACTATTCCACAACTTTCTTCTTTCAGTTCACAATGCATCAAGAGCTCTTTAACCAGTTATTTATAGTATTTCACCATCTGAATTATATATAACACTGATTTGAAGATAATTGCCCTGCCCCCTGAGTCTCCTCTTTCAAGCAAACACGTCCAGCTCCTTCTGTGGCACACACCTACCTGTTGGTTTTACTCTGGAAAGTTCTAGCATGTCACTGTGTATCAGCAGGGAGAGATCCACTTCAGCCATGAGAAGTGAGTACAGACCGTTGAGGGGGTGATTTTCCATGGTGTAACGCTCAGCAAAAGGCCCTGGCAAGGTGTGACCCTCAACTCAACCTTCGAAAGTACCGCTTGAAAGTCTCGTGGTGCTGACCATAATTCAGAGGCCCTCTCTTTTGACCAGGCATTCTGACCAACCCCTCCCAAGACTGGCCTTCTAATCCAGACTTAACTCCTTCTCAACCAAAATAAAACGCCTGGCTGTAGATGCTCATCTGTAGCCTAACCCCCAGAATTTTTCCAGTGCAGCCTGTAATAAGGGTCCACCTCAGGTGGTAGTGTCCCTTCTCAAGTAAAAGGAAAAGAAGCCCAGTGGTAAGGTTGGGCCATATGCAATGTTTGTAGTGCCCAGTAAAGGGGTGTTTCCAGTCCCAGCTTGACCCCTTTCCATCCCCACCCTGCCTCCATGGGACATCAGAAAGAGGCCTCGAATGCACCAACGCAGTCTGTAAGCCCAAGCTCCGTTATACAAAGAACCTCTCTCCCTAAAGTAACCTCCCCTTGGCCGCCCCTCTGACCTCAGAGTGCACATCCTGACCTCTCAGGTCCTAAAAACAGGTTGGGGCCATTTGGGCAGATAATTCCTGAATCCTGACACCCAGGTTGTGGTCTAGATGAGGGGGTGGAGGTGCTAGGTGGGCAGAGCTCAGCTGGAGGAGGGGAATCTGCAGCACCAAGCGCAGGTCAGAGACCCGGCTGTCCTACTGTAAGGGAGTCCTGAACAGTATGGCCTATGGCAGCTGGTGGAAGTGACTCTTGGGTGGAAGGATGGGCAGAAACTTGCTCATTTTAGGCAGAAGAAAATATTATGAGTGAAGAAATGATGGTAAAAGAGAAGTGAGGGAATGCTGGGTGCTGCCAGTAACTCTGTGCAAAGTGCAAGGATGAGTGTAACTGGTGGGGCGGAGGGAGAGAGCAATAGGCGGGGAGTGTGAAGGGCAAAGACCGGGCCAGGCCAGAGAGGCTGGGCTTGGGTTCTTGGAAAGCAATAGGGAACCATACATACTTCTATGCCAGGGGAAACCATGATTGGATTTGTATTTTAAAGAGGCAGCCCTCTGCCATCAGGGGAAATGACGGAAGAGAAAACCAATGAGGGCAAAGGATAATGACTACAAGATCTAGCCTGTGGAAAGCAGACGCTGTAGGGGGCAGGAGGAGAAATCAGAGGTCTCGGGGCAGGCAGGAGGCACCCCGGGGAGGACATGCCACAGAACCAATTTCAGACCTGAGTTGAATCCAGGAGGAAACTGGCAAGGTTACTTAACCTCCCTGAGCCTCAGTTTCCCTCCTCTTTAAAATAGCATAGAGACTTACTGAGAGAATTTAAATGAGTGCTAATATGAAACTAAATTGCCCAAGCAGGACTGAATCATAGGAAGTGCTCAGAAATGGAAAGTTCCCTATAGATTTTGGGGGCAGGGGCAGGTTTTCCAGAGAGCAAAAGAATGCAGCAAAGAAAGGCTGGAAAGAAAAATACCAGTTATTTCATAATTTTGCCAAGATCCTTTGAGCATAAAGGGAAGCAAAGAAGGAAATAGAAAAACAGGTTGGAGTAGTTTTTTCTTTTTTTCTGGACAAGCCTTGGGGGGCACTGTGTGCTTCTTTGACAAGTACCCTAAAACCTACCCAACCTCCAGTGACCAGCCCACCCACCCCCATCAAGCAGCACACTTCCAGGACTCCGAAGTACTCCACATTTGGAGCCTCTCCAGACTTGCTTCTGATGAAACTGTTCACAGTGAGGGATGACTACAGTCAGTCTCAGATTCCTGGAGAACAAAGGAGCCAATAACTCCCAGTGACCACAACAAGTAAAACAGAAACAGCTTCAAAGATGGTGCTGAGAACTATACAGGCAAGACTTGGAGAGGATTTCTATTGAAATCCAATCACTGGGCTAAATTACTGATCCATTTTTCTTCTAAGCCTCTATCCACAGAACGCATTCATTTAAAAATAACATTTATAGATATAGGCCAGGCACAGTGTCTCACGCCTGTAATCGCAGCACTTTGGGAGACCAAGGTGGGCAGATCACTTGAGGTCAGGAGTTCGAGACCAGCCTGACCAACATGGTGAAACCCCATGTCTACTAAAATACAAAAATTAGCCAGGTATGGTGGTGTATTCCCAGCTACTTGGGAGGCTGAGGCAGGAGAATCGCTTGAATCTGGGAGGTGGAGGTTGCAGTGAGTCAAGATCGCACCACTGCACTCCAGCCTGGGTGACAGAGCGAGACTCCGCTTCAAAATAAATAAATAAATAAATAAACAGAGATTGTGGGGATCCCAAGATGGTTGAATAAGAAGCAGCTCCAGAAGGCAGCTCCCAGCGAGAAAGACACAGAAACCGAGCAGTCTCCACAATTCCAAATGAGGTACCAGGTTCATTCTGTGGGTCTGGTTGGACAGTGGATATAAACCAAATAGGGCAAGTTGCACTTGCACCACCCAGGAGGAGCACGCAACCAACCAGAGGACTGGGGATCTCCCCCTCTGGGACTTCAGATCGGTTGCAGTGCTCTTCCCAAGCCCTCTGCAATCCACAGAACAGGAGATCTTTGCTGGGCTGAAAAGCCTAAGCCAGCTGCCTGAACAGGGCAAAAAGCAACTTCGGCCGTGGGGCTGTCAGTATAGATGAAGGCAGAAGCACTGGCTGATGTCGAGAAAGCCAAAAGCCAGCGGGATGGAGGTACCCGCCCCCCAGTAAGAAGGGGAACAGAACTATGGGAAACAGCCCAAAGGCAGGACAGATCCCCCTTCCCTGCTGCTGCACAAAGTCCAGCAGGCCAAAAAACTCTCACTCCAGAGTTAGGCACCCAGAACGTAAGTTAAAGAGCGGCCAGGAACACTCCAGCTAGGCTGGCAGAGGGGAAGCCGCCTTACAGAATCCGGCCTCATTTTCCTGAGTAAATAAAAGACGCAGCAGCTCCACTGAATCTGCGGCAGCCCAGCAGCGCCTCCGCAGGCAAACAGGAAAGGCTGTCTCCCAAGCAGCTACCTGAGATCAAAACTATATAAATCCAAGAGATGGAGAGAAACCAGCTCAAGAAGAATGAAACCATCAAAAGCCAGAACGTCTCTCCCCCACCACGAGTTCACGACTCCTCACCAGCAAGGGAACAAAGCAGGACGGAGAACGCATTTGATGAATTGACAGAAGTGGGCTTCAGAAGGTGGGTGATAACAAACTTCTCTGAGTTAAAGGAACATATTCTATCCCAATGTGAAGAAACTAAAAACCTTGAAAAAGGTTAGATGAAATGCTAACTAGAATAACCAGCTTAGAGTAGAACATAAATGACTTGATAGAGCTGAAAAACACAGCACAAGAACTTCATGAAGCATACACAAGTTTCAGTAGCTGAATAGATCAAGCAGAAGAAAGGATATCAGAGATTGAAGATCAAATCAATGAAATAAAATTAGAAGGCAAGAAAAGAGAACAAAGAGTGAGAAGAAATGAACAAAGCCTTCAAGAAATATGGGATTATGTGAAAAGACCTAATCTACGTCCGATCCGTGTACCAGAAGATGACAGGGAGAATGAATCTAAGCTGGAAAACACTCTTAGGGATATTATTCAGGAGAATTTCCCCCAATCTAGCAAGGCAGGGCAACACTCAAATGCAGGAAATACAGAGAACACCACAATAATACTCCTCTAGAAGAGCAACCCCAAGGCACATAATCGTCAGGTTCACCAGGGTTGAAACAAAGGAAAAAATACTAAGGGCAGCCAGAGAGAAAGGTTGGGTCACCCACAAAGGGAAGCCCATCAGACTCACAGCAGATCTCTCAGCAGAAACCCTACAAGCCAGAAGAGGGTGGGGGCCGACATTCACATCCTTAAAGAAAAGAACTTTCAACCTAGAATTTCATATCCAGCCAAACTAAGCTTCATAAGTGAAAGAGAAATGAAATCCTTTATGGACAAGAAATTGCTGAAGGATTTTGTCACTACCAGACCTGCCCTGCAAGAGCTCCTGAAGGAAGCACTAAACACAGAAAGGAAAAACCAGTACCAGCCACTGCAAAAAAGAACCAAATGGTAAAGACCAACAATACAAAGAAGAAATTATGCCAACAAAAGGGCAAAACAACCAACCAGTAATAAAATGGCAGGATCAAATTCACACATAACAATATTAACATTAAATGTAAATGGACTAAATGCCCCAAACAAAGACACAGCCTGGAAAATTGGATAAAGCCAAGAATCATAAATGTGCTGTATTCAGGAAACCCACCTCATGTGCAAAGACACACATAGACTCAAAATAAAGGGATGGAAGAAGATTTACCAAGCAAATGGAAAACAAAAAAAAGCAGGGGTGGCAATCCTAGTCTCTGATAAAACAGACTTTAAACCAAGAAAAATCGAAAGAGACAAAGAAGGGCATTACATAATGGTGAAAGGATCAATACAACAAGAAGAGCTAACAAATCTAAATATATATGTACCCAATACAAGAGCACCTAGATACATAAGTCAAGTCCTTAATGACCTACAAAGAGACTTAGACTCCCACACAATAATAGTGGGAGACTTTAACACTCCACTGTCAATATTAGACAGATCAATGAGACAGAAAATCAACAAGGAAATCCAGCACTTGAATTCAGATCTGGACCAAGCAAACTTAATAGACATTTACAGAACTCTTAACCCCAAATCCACAGAATATACCTTCTTCTCAGCACCACATCGCACTTACTCTAAAATTGACCACATAATTGGAAGTAAATCACTCCTCAGCAAATGTAAAAGAATGGAAATCATAACAAACAGTCTCTCAGACCACAGTGCAATGAAATTAGAACTCAGGATTAAGAAACTAACTCAAAACCACACAACTTCATGGAAAATTAACAGCTCGCTCCTGAATGTAGACTGGATAAATAATAAAATGAAGGCAGAAATAAACATGTTCTTCGAAACCAACAAGAACAAAGACACAACATACCAGAATCTCTGGGACACATTCAAAGCAGTGTCTAGAGGGAAATTCATAGCAATAATTGCCCATATGAGGAGCAAGGAAAGGTCTAAAATTGACACTCTATCATCAAAATTGAAAGAGAGGAGCAAGATCAAAAAAACTCGAAAGCTAGCAGAAGACAAGAAATAACTAAGATCAGAGCATAACTGAAGAACATAGAGACACAAAAAACCCTTCAAAAAAAAAAATCAACAAATCCAGGAGCTGGTTTTTAGAAAAGATCAACAAAACAGACAGACTGCTAGACAGACTAATAGAAAAGAGAGAAGAATCAAATAGATGCAATAAAAAATGATAAAGGGGACATCACCACCAATTCCACAGAAATACAAACTACAATCAGAGATTACTACAAACAACTCTATGCACACAAACCAGTAAATCTAGAAGAAATGGATAAATTCCTAGACACTTGCACTCTCTCAAGACTAAACCAGGAAGAAGTTCAATCCCTGAATAGACCAATAACAAGGGCTGAAGTTGAGGCAGCAATTAATAGCCTACTAACTAAAAAAAGCCCAGGTCCAGACGGGTTTACAACCAAATTCTACCAGACTTACAAAGAGGAGCTGGTAACATTCCTTCTGAAACTATTCCAAACAATACAAAAAGAGGGAATCCTCCCCAACTCATTTTATGAGACCAACATCATCCTAATGCCAAAACCGGGCAGAGACACAACTAAAAAAAACTTCAGGCCAATAACCATGATGAACATTGACGCAAAAATCTTCCATAAAATACCGGCAAACAGAATATAACAGCCGATCAAAAAGCTTATTCATCATGATCAAGTAGGCTTCATCCAGGAGATGCAAGGCTGATTCAACATGTGCAAGTCCATAAATGTAATTCATCACATAAACAGAACCAAAGACAAAAACCACGTGATTATCTCAATAGATGCAGAAAAGGCCTTAGACAAAATTCAGCAGCCCTTTATGCTAAAACCATCAATAAACTAGGCATTGATGGTACATATCACAAAATAATAAAAGCTATTTACAACAAACCCACAGCCAGTATCATACTGAATGGGCAAAAACTGGAAGCATTCCCTTTGAAATCTGGCACAAGACAAGGATACCCACTTTCACCACTCCTATTCAATATAGTATTGGAAGTTCAAGCCAGGGCAATCAGGCAAGAGAAAGAAATAAAACATATTCAAATAGGAAGAGAGGAAGTCAAATTGTCTCTATTCACAGATGACACGATTGTGTATTTAGAAGACCCTATCATCTCAGCCCAGAATCTCCAGAAACTGATAGGCAACTTCAGCAAAGTCTCAGGAAACAAAATCAATGTGCAGAAATCACAAGCATTTCTTTACACCAATAACAGACAAACAGCCAAATCATGAGCAAACTCCCATTCACAATTTCTACAAAGAGAATAAAATACCTAGGAATACAACTAACAAAGGACATTATGGACCTCTTCAAGGAGAACTACAAACCACTGCTCAAGGAAATAAGAGAGGACACAAACAGATGGAAAAACATTCTATGCTCATGGTTAGGAAGAATTAATATCAAGAAAATGGCCATACTGCCCAAAGTAATTTATAGATTCAATGCTATCCCCATCGAGCTACCAATGACCTTCTTCACAGAACTGGAAAAAACCACCTTAAACTTAATATGGAACCAAAAGAGAGCCCGCATAGCCAAGACAATCCTAAGCAAAAAGAACAAAGCCAGAGGCATCATGCTACCTGAGTTCAAACTATACTACAAGGCTACAGTAATCAAAACAGCATGGTACTGGTACCAAAACAGAGATATAGACCAATGGAAAAGAACAGATGCCTTGGAGGCAATGCCACACATCTACAACCATCTGATCTTTGACAAACCTGACAAAAGCAATGGGGAAAGGATTCCCTGTTTAATAAATGGTGTTAGGAAAACTGGCTAGCAGTGTGCAGAAAGCAGAAACTGGACCTCTTTCTGACACCTTACACCACAATTAACTCCGGATGGATTAAAGACTTAAACATAAGACCTAACACCATAAAAACTCTAGAAGGAAAACCTAGGCAAAACCATTCAGGACATAGGCATAGGCAAGGACTTCATGACTATAACATCAAAAGCATTGGCAACAAAAGCCAAAATAGACAAATGGGACCTAATTAAACTCCAGAGCTTCTGTACAGCAAAAGAAACAATCATTAGCGTGAACTGGCAACCAACAGAATGGGAAAAAAATTTTGCAATCTACTCATCTGACAAAGGACTAATATCCAGAATCTACAAAGAACTGAAACAGATTTATAAGAAAAAAATAAACAAACCCATCCAAAAGTGGGAGAAGGATATGAACAGATGCTTTTCAAAAGAAGACATATATGAGGCCAACAAGCATATGAAAAAATGCTCATCATCACTGATTATTAGAGAAATGCAAATCAAAACCACATTGAGATACTACCTCAAACCAGTTAGAATGGTGATCATTAAAAAATCTGGAGACAACAGATGCTGGAGAGGATGTGGAGAAACAGGAACATTTTTACACTGTTGGTGGGAGTATAAATTAGTTCAACCATTGTGGAAGACAGTGTGGCGCTTCCTCAAGGACCTAGAAATAGAAATACCATTTGAGCCAGCAATTCCATTACTGGGTATATACCCAAAGAATTATAAATTGCTCTATTATAAAAACACATGCACACGTATGTTCATTGCAGCACTGTTTACAATAGCAAAGACCTGGAACCAACCCAAATGTCCATCACTGATAGACTGGATAAAGAAAATGTGGCACATATACACCACGGAATACTATGCAGCCAGAAATGATGAGTTCGTGTCCTTCATAGGGTCATGCATGAATCTGGAAACCATCATTCTCAGCAAACTGACACAAGAACAGAAAACCAAACACCGTATGTTATCACTCATAGATATAGCTGCTCGATAGTAAAATCTCATTAAATGAAAACCATTTGATCATAAATCTGTGGCCATTTAATTTGGACTAATTTAAAATTTACTCTTAACCTATGGGAACAGGGCTTCTCCACCAATTTAACCCTGTAAGTAGGATGCCTAGAGATTTGGAAAACGACCTCACGCAGGTGCTTCTTCCTTGCCATTTATATCATACCTTTTCTTTTTCACCCATGGGGTGATACCCAAAGCAAAGTTAACTTAAAGGTAGAACCCTCCACTGCCACTCAATCTAGAAATAAAGTCACTTTCTCTGTTGAGTTTAATGTCTCTTTATTTGCCATGGCAAGAACGGCAAACACATAGCACACGTCCTACCCTTTATCTCACCCAAGCCCTCTCTGCAGGCATAACTAGCGGATCAGAGATGAAGGCTCCTTCTTAATCCGGTGCCTCAAAAGAAGGAAGAGATTCCAAGCATTCCTTCCTCTCAAATAATAAATTTGATGTCCTCCTTCCTGTGAGAAAACATCTATTTTGTGCCCAAAGATCTAAGAACTGAGGTTACTTTCCCAGTGGAAATATCTTAACCATTTCAAGAAAAGTTGACAAAACAGGTAGTAGGATAAGGCTTTCTGTTCCCTCACTCATTTACAGAGAAGGTGGTCAATATTAGCAGAAAAATGGTTTGGCAGACTGAACACTGAATGAAGGTCTCCTTGGGCACCTGGCATGTCCCTTGGCTAGAGCAGTGATATGGTTTAGCTCTGTGTCCCCGCCCAAATCTCATCTCAAATTGCAATCCCCATATGTCAAGGGGGGACCTGGTAGGAGGTGATTGAATCATGAGGGCAGTTTCTCCCATGCTGTTCTCGTGATAGTAAGTTCTCACAAGATGTGATGGTTTAAAAGCGTGGCACTTCCCCTCCACACCTCTCTCTCCTGCCATCATGTAAGACCTGCCTTGCTTCCTACCTTTCACCATGATGATTTTAAGTTTCCTGAGGCATCCCCAGCCATGCAGAACTGTTAGTCAAACCTCTTTTCTATATAAATAACCCAGGCTCAGATAGTTCTTTATAACAGTGTGAACATGGACTAATACAAGCAGGGATATAAAAAGGGTTAGAGGAGGGCAGAGTAACACAAAATGACAAGGGGAAGTCGGGGAGAAGGATTCCCAGACTGTAACCGTAAGAGGTCTGTTGCCCAATATGCATGGCAAGCAAATACCATGGCAATACCATGGCCAGACACCAGGTTGCAGCAGAGAAAGAGCTTTAACCGCAGGGCCTCTGAATGAGGAGCTGGGAGGAACCCTCCAATCTGTCTCCCTGTGGAGCTTGGGGCTAGGGTTTTTTAAAGTTTTGGAGTGGGCAGAAGTGTGGAGATAGGTCCACAAACTGACTGGTTGAAGAGAACAGGATGAAGTCATGGGGCAGGGAGATGAAGAAGCTCTCTTCTCATGCTGATTCCACTCCTCTACGGGGTCTTCGGACTAGTTGGTTTCAGCTATTTCACTGGGATTCTGGATCTCAAAACACATCTTAAGCATTTCTTAAGGAAAAACCTTATGAATACAAGATCAGAAATCCTATCTATCTGAAACAAAAGTTTTATAATTCTAATCTCAGAAATCCTACCTATGGGAACAGCAGGGAAGCAAATGGTGAGTATCTAGTTACAAGCAAGTGGGTCAAAGTGCAGCCTGATTCGAGCTTAATTATATTTCCATCCAGAAATCTTACTAACTCTATGAGGACAGCTTCAAGGTGGTCATTCAATGAGAGCCAGCCTAGTGTAGGGGTTAAGCACGTAGCTCTGAGTTCAAACCCTGCTTCTGTTACACTACGTGCCCTTGGCTACATTCCGTAACCTCTCTGCGCCTTGGTTTTCTCATCTGTAAAACAGAAATAATAATACCTGTGTTATAGCAGTGTTGTGAAAATTAAACGTAATCATCTATGAAGAGTTTCTAGTGTATATTACACACTCAATGAATGTTACTTTTTTATAATTCCTGTTATCGACGGTATGCTGTTGGAGTAGGTAGCACAAAATTCAGATAAAGGCATTGATGATCTTGCATTGAGGCTAGAGGCACGACGTGCCAGGCACAGCTGGTTAAATCACAGCTGTTTTTCATCATTCTGTTCTGAATCTCCAGGTCAGCAATTGTTTCCCCATCAGTAGAGCTGACTTTGCAAATCTAGATGTCATGTGACCTCTAGCAAAGAAAGGGGAGGAGGCATTTCCAGCAAAGGAGACAGGAGGTGGCTGTTGGGGATGGAGTCAGTAGTGAACCATGACTCAGACTGGGTTCACGGAGAAAGGAAAGACGTATTGTGTGTGCATGCGTGCACACACACACACGCAGACCCCACTCATGTTTGAGTTTGGCCAACAGGCCACATCTAGATGCATTCCAGACATCATGGAACATAGTAGAAAGGTCACACCAGGGGACTACCCACCTTGCACTGGGGCATTTCACATTGTTTTATCTCCACCTAGGCCTCTCCATTGGGTATCAAAGCCTTTGGCTGGGTTTCAACAGGTTAAAGGCTTTTGAATAATTAGTGCTCTGAGAAAGCCATGGGCTATGGTTCATCAAATGCTGTGGCCTGTTCACTGTAAGCAGAATTTAATCTGTGACTACATCACATGAAAATAAAGCTGCCTAAAACCAAATACATTCAAATTGTGATGGTAATAATGCAAGCAGGCAGGCTTTTCCTGCATGGCGTGTCAAGTGGTTCTAAAGCAGAGGAGTTCCAGCCATCTTTTAAGCAACAGTGGTTTGAAGAAGATGACATCCATTTGGAGAGATGGATTGATATATGAAATCCCCCAGTTTAGGAGTAAGACCTGGGTGTAACTCCTGGCTCCCACCCTTGGGTAACCTAGGACATGTTTTTTCACTTTTCTGAAACTCAGTTTCACCGTCTTTAAAATGAGCACTGTAATATCCACTTTAGAGATTTAATGGGAGAATAAGTGAAGTGAAAAGTTAAGCTGCCTGGCCTAGTAGCTAGCAATGGGAAAGTTTTCATGTAGTGGATTCAACAGTGACCCCTGGAAGATATGTCCACCGCGAACCTGTGAATATGACCTTATTTGGGAAAAGGGTTTTTGCAGATGTGATTAAGCTAATGACCTAGAGGCAAGATCATCCTGGATTGTCCCGGTGGATCCTAAATTCAATGGCAAGTGTTCTTTTAAGAGAAAGGCAAGGAAAGATTTGAGATACACACAGAAAAGAGGAGGCCATATGACCCCAGAGACAGGGAATGTTATATCCCTACTATGCCTCCAGCAACTACCACAGTACACTTGAGGCATTCCTTTGTTTCTTTGTTTTGGTTTTGGTTTTTTAGTTGATTGGCAAAGCCAGTAACTGCTTCCAAAAATGAGTTAATATGATACTGCATGCATCAAGACAGGCTTCCAAGCCACCTCCATAGCTCAGTGACTTGAAACAACAAAGGACGGTTTCTCACTAATGCTCCCTACCCAGGCAGGGTTGGGGATGGGGAGAGTTGGTTCCACGTCGTCCTCACTCTGAGACCCACAGGACAAGGGCTGTACCTTCCCATTATTTTGGCTTCTTCCATAAGGCTGTTGGGTATGCTGAAAAGTGGGGGCTAAGCGATCCAGCATGAGAGTTTAATGCTATGCCTATCAAATTACTTCTGCCACATACAATGACAAGAACCACTGACATGGGAAATTGCAATTCTCGGTGAACCAGAATTAGAGGAGAGCTAGATATTGGGGAACATTAGAAATTCTACCACAGATATGGATGCAATGATCTCTTTGCGTTCACATTGTAAACATCACAGAGAATCCCAGTATGCATTGAAGAAGAATGAAACCACCACAGGCCTGGGAGCTTTCTATCTGGTTATCACAGCCTAAATGTTGGCCCTGACCCATCTGACCCCACAGTGTGGCAGCAATGGATTATAAGAAAGCACTGTACATTATTGTCATTTTGTTTTACTTTTTCTAGACAACCACTCCCCCAACCACCAAGATTCATGGAAATTCAGGCCCCAAGAGCCCATTAACCTTAGAGGCTCCACAGGGTCCAGTCTAAAGAGCCCAGATCAATGAGATCAAGCAAACAGTTTCTCAGAAGTCTTTAACAAAAAGCGGACGGCTGGCAGCCAGCGTGAGACACCAAGATTTGTCTTTGTGGGCGGCTGGCAGGGGCCTGGGGGAGATGTCAGTTTTTAACAGGCCTCAGAATGAAATGGATGTTTTACCTGCTGAAGGAGCTACCAGTTAGCAAACATTGCTCCTCCAGGAAAACAAATACACAGTTGGGATACTCATTTTTCTTCCATTATTAAACATTGTTGGCTTGGTTTTAAAAGATTTCAAATACGGCGGCTCTTTAAAATTCCCTGCCTCCCTCCCTTTCTTCCTCCCCTTCTTGTCTCCCCGCCCTTTGATGGGGTTTCAGCGCCCACACGCACGGCAACAACTGCTATTTCATCTCAAATTTCTATAGCAGAAAATGTAGGTCACTGATCTTAGAAGTGGCCTAGTTTCTGTTTCCTGGCTCTAAATAGACATCTTTCCCCAGGTTGAGGCTTTTTTTCTAGGTTTATGTCTAATAAAAGTATAACCTGCTTAGCCAGGCCAAACTGAGTTCTGATCTCCTGTCCACCCAGCGGCTGAACGGTCTTGCAGCTTTACGACAGCCACAGCTGTCCTCAAAAAGCGGCTTGAGGGCCAGAACACACCTCTGCGGTCCCAGGTGACAAAGCCTGGGAAGGAGAAAATGGCAGTCTGTCAGACGCTCACTGTGCTGGGCACTTCTGCAGGTCTTCACATTTCATCTCTTCCGGGTTAACTCAAGGTCATTCTCCTCCCCGCCACTTTTCCTTCCTCCTTTCCTTCCCCCACTTCTTTCCTCCCTTTCCTTCAACTCTTCCTTCCTTTTTTCTTCTCTTCCTTTTCTTTCTTCCTCTGTCCCTTTCTTTCTGCCCTTCCTTTGTTCCTTTCTCCCTCCATCCCTCCTTCCTTCCTTTTTTACTTTCTTCCTTCTTTCTTTTTTCTTTCCTCCTTCCTTTCTTCTTTCCTCCTTCCTTTCTCCCTTTCTTCATTCTTTCCTTCCTTTCTCTTGCTCTGTTTGTCCTTCTATTTTTAATGAACGAGTAAACCAAGTTTTCTTTTCTTCCTTCCTTTTTCTCTTTCTTCCTTTCTTTTTTCCTATTTTTAATGCACAAGTAAACCAAGTTTTCCTTCCTTCCTTTCTTTTCTTTTTTCTTTTTCCTTCTATTTTTAATGCACAAGTAAATAAACCAAGTTTATTGTAGAAAACTGGAAAACACAGATGAACTCAAAGGAAAACAAATTATCCATACTACTAGAGAAAAACCAGGCCAGCATTTCTTTATGCATCTTTCCAGGAATTTGGCTATACATATATACTGACAATGACTTATGTTTAACAAAATTTCAATCATAATAGTCTGTGGTCTGGTTTGCTCCCTTACCCTATACTGTCATGCTTTTTTCTGGTCAATTCACACGTGTGTGTGCGTGTGCGTGTGTGTGTGTGTGCGTGCGTGTGCATGCGTGTGTGTGTGTGTGCGTGCGTGGGTGTGTGTGTGCATGTGTGTGTGCATGTGTAACCTTGAGATTTTTTTTTCTATTAAAGAATTTATAATTTAATTATTTTCTTCAACTTTTAAGTTTCCAGGTACATGTGTAGGATGTGCAGCTTTGTTACATAGATAAACACACGCCATGGTGGTTTGCTGCACAAATCAACCCATCATCTAGGTATTAAGCCCAGCCTGCATTAGCTATTATTCCTGATGCTCTACCTCCCACCAACCTCAATAGGCCCCAGTGCGTGTTTCTCCCCCCGCCATGTGTTCACATGTTCTCATTATTCAGCTCCACTTAGAAGTGAAAACATGTAGTATTTGGTTTTCTGTTCCTGTGTTAGTTTGCTGAGATAACAGCTTCCAGCTTCATCCTTGTCCCTGAAAAGGACATGACCTTATTCCTTTTTATGACTGCATAGTATTCCATAATACATACATATCACATTTTCTTTATCCAGTCTATCACTGATGGGCATTTGGGTTGATTCTATGTCCTTGCTATTGTGAATAGCACTGTAAAGGTACACGTGCATGTGTCTTTATAATAGAATGATTTCTATTCCTCTGGGTATATACCCAGTAATGAGATTGCTGGGTCAAATAGTATTTCTGCTTCTAGATCTTTGAGGAATTGCCACACTGTCTTCCACAAGAGTTGAACTAATTTACATTACCTTGGGATGTTTTTCTAAAATAATAGAACTATGTAAAATAAATTCTAACATGAAAGAGATAGCTCATCATTTTTTAAAAATTCTTTCATGTAGGGTTTTATAAAACAGCCAGTCAGGCAGCTCGTGGACCTTAGCCTGGGTGAATGCCAGACACATGGTCTTTTTTATAGTAAACATGAGGTCAGCTTCCTCAGCAGGAAGCACTGCAGGAGAAACTGGCTCTTGCGCTGTTTCCAGCGCCAGTTGGAGGTGGTGTGAGGGCATCTGATGACCATCTGTCCTTGCCTCTCCCCACTCTTCCACCCACCTGAGGTCCCTCTGTGACTCTACAGCCTTGCTGGATGGACAGTCACCTTTCTGCAGCCTCCTTAACATGGAAACCAAAGCCCGTATGTGGGTCACATGCCCCAAAAGTTCCACCCCACCAGCACCCGGTTTCCGTGTGCACACTCAGCCACTGCTGCTCCCTTCTCTGCACTTCAGACAGGGGCCTGTTGCTTGTCCAGCAACTCCAGACCAAACTAGAAAGCTCCATTTCTTCCCACCCCTTCTCCTCTGAAGTTCTAACCCCTACCAAGTATTTCTTTCCTCAGGCAGGCACCCTCAGTCACAAGGAGCCATGACAAATTGCTTACACCTATAGTTACTCCTCTGCCATAGTCATTCTTTACATTAGATTTTCTCTGTTTAACCTGCTGTGTAGTTTCTGTCTCCTGATTGGACCTGGACTGCCAGAGTCAGGCTTCTGACTCAGCTCTCAAACAGTGCAGTCACATGTGACAAGCCACATAGCTCAAATTAGTCCCATTTATACCAATGCCCAAACAGTGGTGGGCCCAGACTTCATCAGCCCCAGCAAAATCTTATCTCCCACCCACAGTGTTGTGAAGGATGCTCTATAGGTTCCTTCTGGGCCAGCTCCTGGGTCGCTGTGTTGGGCCTCATCCTGCTCTTGCTCCTCAACTGCAGTCTCAGTCTACCACAAAAAAACAGATTCTGTGGCCCCTTACCTTTATATTTTGCTCCAAAGTGCTCACGCTGGCTGGGCACAGTGGCTTACACCTGGAATCCCAGCACTTTAGGAGGCCGAGGCAGGCAGATCACTTGAGGTCAGGAGTCTGAGACCAGCCTGGTCAACAAAGCAAAACCTCATCTCTACTAAAAATACAAAAAAATGAAGCTAATGCAGGAGAATCATTTGAACCTGGGAGGCAGAGATTGCAGCAAGCTGAGACCATGCCACTGCACTCCACCAGCCTGGGCAAAAGAGCAAGACCCCTTCAAAAAAAAAAAATGCACTCACACCATAATCTCACCTCCTTCAATGGCTTCCTCAACTTGAGTGGCTCAGCCCTAGTTATCACTCCCAAAACAGGCTCCTGGGTATCTCTGAATTTGACCCAAGCTACAGCTGTGCAAGGAAAAGCAGGAGCTCTTCTCCCCCATTTAACAGATGAGGAAACTGAGGTTCCAAGTTTCAATGCTGACTCACACAGAGAACAAATGGCATTTCCGGAAGTGAATTTTCTGATGTCTAGCCCAGGGTACTGCTGACACATCACTGAATCTCTTTTATTGGATGAGAAGTGCTTGTTTCCACACAGCTATAGGTGGTCTTGAGTCATCTGGAGGGCCTGAACCTCAGTTCAAACAGGGCCTCCACATTTGTCTGCACAGGTTAAGCCCTGTTCAGCTGAGAGCTTCTGTGGGAGCTGAAATTCAGCCTGTGCCATGCATGCTAAGCCACACACTGAGCCTAAGGCTGAATCAGCCCAGGGAAATGCATCATCTTGGCATTTTACCACCCAGAAGAGGCATTTTTATGTAGTTCTCACAACTACATGGAACAATGCTAGCAGCTGAGGTAGCCTAGATTTAACGTCCTTTGAGGGTATCCCTAGGTTCGGGCAGTGTAGAGTCAACATTCTGTAGGGCTCCTGGGCAAGGTACCTAATATGTGGGTGGCAGAACAGAGGGAAAACAAGTCCTTGCTATCAACCTAAGTCATTTATTCCTCCAAATATCCCTGATTCACGCTACACTCGGTCTCTCAGGCATCTGTCCTTTCAAGTGCTCACAGATACACCCCTCTTGCTGATATCTAGTGCTGCTGGCCCTGCAACTTCCTGTACTCCTTTCATGCCATGTTTGGGAGCACTGCGATCCCTCTGGTCCTCCCTGTCCCAGTGAAGCATGGACATCTCCATAAAGCTGCATATCTTCACAGGCTCTGTGTGGCCATTCCCCCTCCAACCTCTCTGCCTGATATAGTGTGGACCTGTGTCCTCACCCAAATCTCATGTTGAATTATAATCCCCAATGTTGGAAGTGGGGCCTGGTGGGAGGTGATTAGATCATGGGGATGGTTTCTTATGAATGGGTGATGTGATTTTGCTGTGTGCCCACCCAAATCTCATCTTCAATTCCCACATGTTGTGGGAGGGACCTGGTGAGAGGTAAATGAATCATGGGGGTGGATCTTTCCTGTGCTGTTCCCATGTTAGTGAATAAATCGGGGGAGTTTCCCTGTACAAACTCTCTTTTCCTACTGCCATCCATGCAAGACGTGACTGGCTCCTCTTTGCCTTCCACCATGATTGCTAAGCCTCCCCAGTCATGTGAAAATGTAAGTCCATTAAACCTCTTTCTTTTGTAAATTGCTCAGTCTTGGATCTGTCTTTATCAGCAGCATGAAAATGGACTAACACGATGGGTTAGCGCTATCCCCTTGGTGCTGCTCTCATGATAATGAGTGCTCATGAGGTCTGGTTGTTTGAAAGTGTGTAATACCTCTCCCCTCTCTCCCAGTCCTGCTACTGCCATGTAACAACTGCTCCCCCTCTGCCATCCACCATGAGTAAAAGCTCGCTGACATCTCCCCAGAAGCAGATGCTGCCATGCTTCCTGTACAGCTTGTGGAACTATGAGCCAATTAAACCTCTTTTCCTTATATATCACCCAGTCTCAGGTATTTCTTTACAGCAGTGTGAGAGCAGACTAACACACTGCTTCCCCAGTAGGAAGAAGGGCACAGGGGCAGGACCCCCAAACAGTCTGGATTTCCTTTCCTCTCCTTTCCCCAAGCCCAACCACATATTCTCTAGACAAAGTTGGAGAAACCTTACTCTTTCTCATGTTCCTCCCAAACGCCTTGTTCACTAGCAGGCTTTCCCTAGAGGCTTCAGCTTTGGGAGGCTAAAATCCAGGGAGTTCCTCTTTGTTTGGCCTTAAACCCCATCCATACCCCTGGGGCAAAGAACCCAGAAAGGTCTGGCCACCTCAGTGAGGGAAAGAGCTAAGAAGAGATCCAAGGAGGGTAAAAAACATAAAGGGTGGGAGTTCAGAAGTATTATCACATTGCACAGTTTTTCTAAGCAGCCAAGTACTCAAGACATGACTTGGGTGCTGTTAAAGGCATTCCGTTTTATAAGGGAGGCAGAGGATAAAAGTTCAGAAAATTTGCAGCCTGACAATGTGACACAAAAGAAAATCCCATTTCCCGAAGCGAAATTTAAGCCAGCTGCAGAAATTTCATAAGTAATGAGGAGCCAAATGTTAATCCCCAAGACAATGGGGTAAATGTCTCCAGGGCATGTCAGAGGTGTTCTGGGCAGCCCTCTCCCATCACAGACCCAGAGGTCTAGGAAGAAAAAATGGTTTTGTGGGCCAGGCCCAGGATCTCCATGCTATGTGCAGTCTAGGGACTTGGAGCCCTGCATCCCAGTTGCTCTAGCCATGACTAGAAGAGGCCAAGATACAGCTCAAGCCATGGCTTCAGAGGGTGCAAGCCCCAAGCCTTGGCAGCATCCACGTGGTGTTGAGAAGTGCACAGAAGTCAATAATTGAGGTTTTAAAACCTCTGCCTAGATTTCAGAGGATGTATGGAAATGCCTGGAGGTCTAGGCAGCTTGCTGCAGAGGTGGGGCCCCCGTGGAGAACTACTGTTAGGGCAGTGTGGAAAATAAATCATAACACAGAAAGGAAAGTCTATCTCTCTTGATGTAGCATCACAGCCCGAAGGCTCTTGCCTCCAGGGCCTCCAGTGATAATCAAGTACTGACCATCCCGACATCATGACTGAGTTGCTGTTTCTTATGGGTAGTCCAAAACCTCATTTGGAATGATGTAAAGAGTCTTGGTCAATCTGTGTGAAATTAGCAGACTGAGATAGCCCCCTACTATCTGAGGATCTTCTGAAAAGCCCTTCATATAGTCAATAATTTTTTCATAAGCCTCTGATATGAGATGACTCCATGCTCAAAGAGAGACTAAGGAAGAGTTTGAGAATCCGTTGGACTCTTACAGAATTGCAATAAAATTCAAAATAATACTAACTCAATATGATAGACATAATATACAGACTATATTATTTGGCTGAAATCAAATTGCCTCTTTAAGTGTGCATGAGTCTGTCTACTATAGTGCAGGTTCTTTCTGAGCTCAGCAGGCTTATGCCACCAGTGTTATATAACATGAGTTGTTTCTCCCACTACTTTTCTCTACTGGATTTCTGTAAAACTTGCATTCATGGACTATCAACATTGCTTGCTGGCTTTCACATGCAAAAAACATTGTAAAGGTGAGCTCTGAAAACTCATAGCCAAAGTTAGTTATAAGGTCATCGTCCAGATAGTCCAAAATTTGTATCTATAATATTTTTACTGTTAAAATAAAGCATGACATTTAAAAATGCACAGTGAGAGAAGCATGGGCACGGTTTTCAGACAGAGTCATAAATGGAGAAGAGCCCTGGGCCAAATTTCACAGCTCCTAAATTAACATTATTGTATGCAGACTATGTGCCAGGGACACCCTAATTAATCCTAATGACAATCCTTCAAGGCAGGTATTTTAATTTTCATTTTACAGATGAGGAAGCAAGCTCAACAAAATTAAGTGACTTGCCTAAAGTCTCTATAAGCAAGCAGAGCCTCTCACATTCTCAGCTCCATACTATGTCTCTTCATTCACCTCATTTCTTTTTCTTTCCTATGGAGGAAGTTACATTGCAAAACTCACTCATTCATTTCATATTTATTAACACTCACTGATATGGTTTGACTGTGTGCCCACCCAAATCTCATCTTGAATTATAGTTCCCATAATCCCCACATGTCATGGGAAGGACTCCATTGAGGGTAATTGAATCGTGCGGGTGGTTACCCCCACGTTGTTGTCATGATATTAAGTCAGTTCTCATGAGATCTGATGGTTGTACAGGGGCTTCCCTCTTCTCTCTCCGCTTCTCTCTCTTTCTGCCTTGTGAAGAAGGACATGTTTGCTTCCCCTTCCACTACGATTGTAAGTTTCCTGAGACTTCACCAGCCATGCGGAACTGTGAGTCAATTAACCTCTTTCTTTATAAATTACCCAGTGTCAGGTATTTCTTCATAGCAGTGTGAGAACAGACTAATACACCCACCATGTATTAGGCACTGTTCTAAGCACTAGATATAACAGTGAGCAAAACAGTCAAAATCCTGCCCAGTAGCATTTACATTCCAGTGGAGCAACTAGAAAACAGACAATACTGATAAGTACAACATGCAGTACACAGATACTGCCAAGTGTCAGGGAAGCTGGGAAGGGGATAGGATGTTGTTGGGGAAGGGTTGGGATTTTACATAGGGTAGTCAGGGAAGGCTTTTGAGCAAAGACCTGAAGGAAATGAAGGAACAAGACATACAGACATCTGGGAGCAGAATGTTTTGGGCAAAGGAGACAGCCAGTGCATGGGGGACACCCCTAAAAACCAGTGTGGCTGGAGCAGAGAAAACTAGGGAGTGCAGCAAGAGACAAATGTATTAGTCTGTTCTCACACTGCTGATAAAGACATACCCAAGACTGGGCAATTAACAAAAAAAAAGAGGTTTATTGGTCTTACAATTCCACATGCCTGGGGAGGTTTCACAATCATGGCAGGAGGAGGAGTAAGTCATATCTTACGTGGATGGTAGCAGGCAAAGA
The DNA here is from genome assembly GCA_004027715.1 of Plecturocebus donacophilus. Taxonomy (NCBI): domain Eukaryota; kingdom Metazoa; phylum Chordata; class Mammalia; order Primates; family Pitheciidae; genus Plecturocebus; species Plecturocebus donacophilus. Next base: position 11,054 of record PVKP010022376.1, on the reverse strand, counting down.
CAGAGCTTGTGCAGAGAAACTCCCACTTTTTAAAACCACCAGATCTTGTGAGACTTATTCACTATCATGAGAACAGCACAGGAAAGACATGCCCCCGTGATTCAAGCTTATCCCACTGGGTCCCTCCCACAACATGTGGGAATTATGGGAGTTACCAGATGAGATTTGGGTGGGGACACAAAGCCAGACCACATCAACAAGTCAGCTGGAATGGAGAGTCAGACACACAGGGCCTGGAGGTCATGTAAGGACTCTGGCTTTCACTACGAGTGAGACTCAATGCCACTGGAAGGTTCTAAGCAGGATCACTCTGGCTATTTTGTGGACAAGAGACTTTAAGAGCCAATGATGGAAGCTGGATGGCCAGTGAGAAGGGCCTTGCAGTAAATACAGGTGGGATAGATAGTGTGAAAGGAAAATATCTTGGGCCCCCAAAATCACTAAGCTAAAGGGAAAATTCAAGCTGGGAACTGCTTATGGCAAACCTGACTCCATTCTATTCAAAGTCATCCCTTTGCCCACTGAGCTAAATGTCTATCTGATTGCCCTCTTTGGAAAGGTGAGTCAAGAACTCTCCTTTGCCCAATTTATCTCTCACCTACCTGTGACCTGGAAGTCCCCTCCCCACTTCGAGTTGTCTTGCTTTTACTTTGAGTTGTGCCACCTTTCTGGACCAAACCAAAGTTCATTTTACATATGTTCACTGATGTCCCATATCTCCCTAAAATGTATAAAACCAAGCTTTGCTCTGACCACCTTGAACAGACATCATCAGGACCTCCTGAGGCTGTGTCATGGGTGTGCATCCTCAACTTTGGCAAAATAAACTTTCTAAATTAACTGAGACCCATCTGAAATGTTGGGGGTTCATAATAGTAATAGGACCAGGTGGTAACTGAATCCTGCATGTACTCAGGGTTTGCAATAGGGCCACACACGTCTTACCTTTCACCCTTTCTGGCCAATCCATTTACAAGGACCCAATTCTATCAATCCAGGAAACCACAAAAGGACCCCAGCATCAACACAGTCCAGAGTAGCCCTGCCCATGGAATTGTCTGCGATGACAGAAATGCTCTGCACGCTCCAGTATGGTAGCCACCGGCCACACCTGGCTATTGAGTGCTTGAAATGTGGCCAGTGTGATTGAGGGATCGGATTTTTCATTTGACTTTTTAATTAAATTTTACTAAACCATTTAGACAGTGCAGCTCTAGAGAACTGGTCTGATAAATTTGGTCCAAGCAGCTCTGGCCCCTCGCTGGGATACACTGGGAAGACAATCACCAGTGCTGTCATTATGTACACTCCAATCTCAATCAGCAGACAGGAATTGGAGTGCCTTTGAGAAATAGGGGTGATGTGAAAAAAAGTGCTAATTTTATCTCTGAAATGGGGCATTAATAAATAACAAAGCGTTTATAAATATGCAAAACACACAATTAGTCAATTCTGACAAGTCTCTGTGATGAGATCCTTACTGCATGCCCTAAAATGAACGGTGGAGGAATCAAAATAAATTTAGTTTCGCTTTAAACCCTACAAGCAACGAATGCTGAATAATTTACTTCTGAGAATTGTAACACAAAAGCAAGTCATTTACGGGTTCCTCTGAACATGAGCGGCACATCCTAACTTAATTCATATATATGTGGAAGCCCATTATAAAAAGGAAATGAGTTACCAGTGAGAGTGACGGCAGATGGCAGCTGTTTTTGCACTACTTCATGGACCCTGAGTTACTCTAATCATCATTTTATTTAAGCCCAGAAGGCCATAAGAAATAAGTTACTGACTCCACTGAAATATGTCTCCCTTACACATATAAACTAGAACCTGCAATAGGTACATTATTCAAACAGTTTCTTGCAGCAACAGGCACCAGCCCACAGGTGAAAGGCAAAGAAATCCTGCAGTCCCCTCGGGCTCTGGTGAGGCCCCCTGCTGAAGATATTTGAGGAAGAGCCCTCTTTAGCAAGTAAGACGCTCTCTAGTTCTGCCCTTTCTGAAACTTTTCTTAGCATACCTGCTGCATTCTTCTCCCAGCAAGTGACGCTGTCTTGACCCTTGTTGCCTAAACCATAAATCTGATATTTTTCACTCTTATTCCTCCCTGATTCCAGTGCAGTTGTGTCACTGGACATAAAGAGCCTCGAACCTGGTCCTTCTGTCTCCTACCCTGGCTTCTTTCTCCAATCCCTTCTTCACGTAGCAGTCTGAGATGCACCTGCGTCCAGAAAGATTTCTGGCACATGGAAGATCCTCATAAAAATCTGTGGAGGGGATGAAGTCTGAGAGGCTGGAAGAGTCAAATGAATTAGATATTGGAAAGGAGTTTGATTTTTACTCTCAGAGCCATGAGAAGCCATTGAAGGGTGTGGGGTTGAAAAGTGTCTTATCCTGGTTTATAAATAGTCAATGTCCTCCAGCCCAAGACCACATGAGCACACCTGTGGTTAAATGAGTTGCATTTATCGATTTACTGCAGTTGTGGGGAACTGCAGGGTATCCCAGTAAGAGGGTGATTGAAATTACAGGAGTTGGGCTTATGTTAGATGATTGTGCTTAGAATATTCAAGGAAGTGGGGTTTGCTCTGGATTAGATGCTGTCAGAAAACAGGGTAATTCTGTGACTCCATTTCTTAATAAACCTTATCCTAAGGTGGGAGGGAGGCTAAAACCATGACTGATCAAACAGTAACTCACGATAGGATGGAAGACTGTCTGATCATCTCCTGGTTTGCACAATGGTTACAGTTTTGTCTCTGTCCAGACATGATTACATAGTGGTCCCTTTTTTGTCTTGATCCATCGAGGTCACGGAGTGGCCTTGCTTGATGTTGGAGTTGTATGACATTTTATGTTGGAGGAAAGAATGGGAAAGGCCCAGCTGTGAACACCCGGCCAGATCGTAGACACCACGGCCCGCTGGCAGTTCCAGACCAGCTCCCAGCTGTCAGGGGCTGCGTTTGTCTTTCTCAGTGCTAATAAGATAAAGCATAGACGCTGTCAGGAGGACGCTGCAGTAGTCCTGTTAGAGATGATGGTGGCCTGCATTCGTGTGACTGGAGGTGATGAGAAGTGATTGGATTCAGGACACATGGATGGTTACAGCTCTTGTTCAAACTATATTGGCTTTTCAGCTCCTCAGAAGGACCTTGGTCCCTCCAGGCCCCTCCTGGAACAGTCCTGTTCAGCCCTTTCTTTACCCACACCACCACTCAACCCTTGTCTACCTGACATATTTATTTTCCTCCTTCTTAAATGTTACCTCCACCAGGCAATGTCCCAAGTCTGGGTTAGCTGTCCCTCCTCTGCTTCCATAATCTCTTCTCACTGTTTTGGTTTACTTGCCTGGATCCCCTGCTAGACTGCCAACTGCAACAGGGAAGAGGGATGTCTTGTTCACTAGGTGTACCCAGGTTCCATCACATAATAGATGCTCAATGAATACGTGTTAAACGAATCAATGCTTCACTGATATTTATAGCTTTCTCTAGACTGGTTTCCAGGAAGTCATTATCTACTCCCAACTATCACACCATAATGTCATTCCAAAACTAAGCTGCCTTTTCTTTTGTGCACACCCGCCAAGTAATGTGATATTCCTGGCACTGCTGTGTATATTCAGCTTTCCTGAAAATTAAATCTATAAACCACTGAAATAGCAGAAGCGACTATGGGATACTATCCTTAAGTGGCAGTAAGTGCCTTGGCTGTGAATGGTTTCAATTTGATTTGTTAGTAGACTTGGGAGATATTTACAAGCTTTCTATCCCTTATGATTTTCTAAGCCAAAAACAGCATCCTCTGTTTTGTCATTCATTCATTCAACAACAAATTTTCAAGAGTCAGTGCCAGGCATTGGTATAGAATGTTCTGGAACATTAGAGGTGAAAGCAGAGACAAAAATATCTGATCCAGTGGGGTTCGCATAATAATGCACAGGAGAGGCAATAAAGAAATAGAGAAATAAAATGTACTGAATATTAAATAGTGACACATGCTAAGGAGAAGGAACATATAAAATGTTATAGGGGGCCAAGCGCAGCGCTCATGCCTATAATCTCAACACTTTGGGAGGCCAAGAGGGGCGGAGTTTGATCACCTGAGGTCAGGAGTTTGAGACCAGCCTGGCCAACATGGTGAGACCTCATCTCTACTAAAAATACAAAAATAAGCTGGGCATGGTGGCACACACCTGTAATCCCAGCTACTTTGGAGGCTGAGGCAGGAGAATGGCTTGAACCCAGAAGACAGAGGTGGCAGTGAGCCGAGATCGCGCCACTGCACTCCAGCCTGGGTGACGGAGCGAGACTCTATCTCAAAAAAAAAAAAAACTGTTATAGGGGTTGGGGAATTTCAAGTAGCATCTCCAGAAAAGGCTACCCTGAGAAGGCTGGTCAGAGGAAAGGCCTGAGGAAGTGACGGTTTCCAGCCTAGCCAACATCTTGAGGTGTAACTGCTGGCCGAGGGCACGGCCAGTGCCAAGGCCCTGAGGCAGGATAGTGCCCAGTGTGCCTTATACAGATCGAGATCTGGCTAGGATAAGGGAAAGGGGAGGCATGGGGAAGTCAGAAGGACATTCAAGGCTCTGTCCATGATTCTGGCTTTCTGTCTGGGAGGGAGAGCCTTCTGAGAGTTTGGGTGACAATTGGATATTGGAAATAATATCACACATTAAAACAGTGAGCACCAGCTCACATGTTTGTCTGATGTTTTCTAGGATTAAGAACAAGTAAAAATGCGCATCTTTCTATTGTTGGTCATTCCCCCTACAATAGAGTGTTTTTTTAAACTTTCGGTTAGTAAATATAATATGATCATTATAAAAGATATATAAAATACAAACACAGTAAGTAGGAAAATAAAAACCAATCATTCTCTTACCAGTCAATGATGGCCATTGTTATTTTTAGCATATTTTCTATCTTTACATATATGTGTGTTGTATTAGTTCGTTTTCACGCTGCTGATAAAGACATACCCGAAACTGGGAACAAAAAAGGTTTCATTGGACTTACAGTTCCACACGGCTGGGGAGGCCTCAAAATCATGGCAGGAGGCGAACGGCATTTCTTACATGGCAGCAGCAAGAGAAAAATGAGGAAGAAGCAAAATTGGAAACCCCTGATAAACCCATCGGATCTCATGAGACTTATTCATTATCATGAGAAGAGCTGGGGAAAAAACTGCCCCCATGATCCAATCGCCTCCCACTGGGTCTTCCCACAACACTCGGGACATCTGGGAGATACAATTCAAGTTGAGATTTGGTGGGGACACAGCCAAACCGTATCATGTGTATTGCCTAAAACTTATCCAAAGAACGTATATATGTACAAATCCATACATGTATCTATATCTATGTATATACATGCATATACTGTCAGCCCTCCATATCCATGGGTTCCACTTCCATGGATCATACATGTATCTATATCTATGTATATACATGCATATACTGTCAGCCCTCCATATCCATGGGTTCCACTTCCATGGATTCAACCAACCTCAAATAGAAAATATCTGGGGAAAACAATAAAAAATAATACAACAAAAATTTTAAAACAGTAGAGTCTAAAAACTATTTCCATCACATTTACATTGTATTAGGTATTACAAGTAATCTAAAGATGATCTAAAGCATACAGGAGGATTGCATAAGTTATAAGCAAATGCTACACCATTTTTTATCAGGGACTTGAGCACCTGTGGATTTTTGTATCCACAGGGGTCCCGGAACCAGCTCCCTGAGGATACTGAAAGACACGTTATTTGAGACTTTTCTCAAATATGTTGAGACTTTTCCTTCATAATCATGAATGTATTTGTGATGTCATTAAAAATTCTTTTAAGGGCTCCAAAGGGTTTCGTCACATGAATGAACCATAATTTCCATATTGTGCACCTCACTCCTTTGCTCTTCTATGCGGCAGCGGCTCTACTCACAAAACTGATAAAATTCTAAAGGATTAAGCCCAATTATTGTGTTTCTAACTCCAAGACCACACAAAAGTGACAGCTTGCATCATTCAAGGTGGGTAGGTCTAACTGGAACCGCTGGTGGTAGTTGGCAGTGATTTCTTCTGTGGGAATACCTCTAGGTTGAGGAGGCATGAGTAGAGGATATTCTGTGGTTGGAGTCATGCAGAGGCAATTACTGTTGCTTTGAAAATACAAATCTGGCATCATTTCAATCCAATGCTCCTGGAGCCCATCCTGCTTCCCTCACTGCTTTCTGTGCCACATCAGATTCGATCAATCAGGAAGGAAGCCAGAGGAGTTGGCCCTGCCTCCGAGCTCAGGGACCCCTGCTGTGATGCTGAAAGCTTGTCCTAGCCTGTCCCCGGGGCCTCCTGGGACCCACTCCAACACTGACATCTCATTTCCCTGGACCCAGCCAGCCTCACCTTACCTCTCTTCCTTTCAGCACTGCTGGGCTATTTCCCAGCCACACCTTTCAGAAGCTGGCAGGAAGTCTCAAGGCGGTGACTGCAGATCCATCAGATTGTCATTTGCAGTGTAATAATTAACCCTGAGCTTCCTACAAAGTTCCCAGATTCCAGCTTTCCCCAACCCAGAAAGGCTGGTGGCCCTCTCACAGCCCAGGGAGCTCAATCAGAGAACATGTCAGCTCAAGGTCCTTGTCTTCTGGCCCATAAGGCAGAAACAGACACCAGCCTAGACCTCACTCCACCCTATGATGAGATTGAACCTCACTTGTGTCATTTCAGGGTGAGCTGGGCACAGCTGTGATGTCTTAAGAGGTGGTTCTCAACTCCTCTATCCATGCATAGATCGTCAGAAATGCACAATCTTGGGCTCCACAAATGCATCAGCTAATAAGCCAGCTAAAGAATCAGAGCCTGCATTTTAACAAGATCCTCAAGAGATTCCTATGTACAGTAAATTTTTTTTTTAGAGACAAGGTCTTGCTCTGTCCTCCAGGCTGGAGTACAGTGGTATGATCATAGCTCACTGTAGCCCTGACTTCTTGGGATCAAGCAATCCTCCCACCTCAGCCTCCCAAATAGCTGAGACTACAGATATGCACCACCATGCCTAGCTTGTAAAGATTGAGAAGAATGACTCCTAAGTCAGTGGTCCTCAGACTTGAGCATGCATCAGAATCACCTGGAGTGCTTGTCAAAACACAGGTTGCTTTTCACTCAGCCATAAAAAAGGAATGAAATTTTGTTATGTGCTGCAATACAGTATGAGTGAACCTTGGGAACATTATGCTTGGTGAAATAGGCCAGACACAGAAGGGCAAATATTGTATTATTCCACTTATGTGAGGTACCTAGAATAGGCAAGTCCATAAAAACAGAACGTAGACTAGAGGTTACCAGGGGTGAGGAAGGGGGGAAAGGGGAAAGAGGGGTATTGTTTAATAGGCACAGAGTTTTTGTTAGGGATGATGAAAAAGTTTTGGGTATGGTTAGCGCTGATGGCAGCACAACATTGGAAGATCTTTCATGCCACTGAATTTATGAATTTATGAATAACAGAAATTAAAATATTATGTGAATTTCACAATAATTTTAAAAATAAAATGTTTAAACCGCAGGTTGCTGGGACCCACCTACACCCACCATCAGAGTTTCTGATTTCTGATTCAGTGGGTCTGGACTGAAGTCTGAAAATCTGCATTTCTAACAGATTCCCAAATGATGCTGGCACTGCTGGTTTGAGGGCCGTATTTTGAATGGCAAAAATCCAGACATTGTTTCTTAATTAAAATTGAAAAATAAAAGCTGATGTGCAGACCCTGTCCCAGAGATTCTAATTTGATCGATTCGCATTGGTAGCCTGGGCACAGGGATTTCTTTTTAGTCCTTCCCAGGTAATTCTACTGTGCAGCCAAGGGGAGAACCGTACATGGGTGGTGTCCTCTGAGAACCTCCTCACCTGCCTATGCCTTTTCAGTGACACAGAGGGACATTCTGATTGGTGAGAAGCTCTGACTGCTTGTTCGTGGAAGTTTGGTTTTTTTTGTTTTTTTTGTTTTTGTTTTTTTCCCCCGAGACGGAGTCTTGCTCTGTAGCCCAGGCTGGAGTGCAATGGTGCGATCTTGGCTCACTGCAACCTCCACGTCCCGGGTCCCGGTTCAAGCAAAGCAATTCTCCTGCCTCAGCCTTCCGAGTAGCTGGGGTTACAGGCATGTACCACCACTCCCAGGTAATTTTTGTATTTTTCAGTGAAAACGCGGTTTCACCATGTTGGCCAGGATGGTCTCGATCTCCTGATCTCGTGATCCACCCGCCTCAGTCTCCACCTCCCAAAGTGCTGGGATTACAGGCTTTGTGGAAGCTTTCAAGGGCATCTGGGTAGTAAAGGAATTTTTATACTAAAAAAAATACCACCACTCTCTTCTCCCAAATAACATCTTCTAACGTGGACTAGGCCATCAAGAGAGATTGTATGTTAACATTTACTGAATGACCAGTGTCACTGGGCGGACTTGAGCTTTGTTATATTCCTCATTTTAGTGAATGTGAATTTATTAATCCATTTAATAGACCTCTGTTTTAACAAATTTTGAACCCCCTTCTCACCTCTCTATTTCCTAACTTCTGGCAAATCTGTCACAGAGAAACCTAATTGAAGAGAACAGGTTGAGGCAGAGGGGAATCAATGGTGCTTTTCTGAGCTTTTGTCCTCAACCCAAAGCAATCCCAAGAATAGAGAGCCCTTATTTGGTGATTTTCCCTACAAGTTCCATAAGATCATAGCAGTGACCATGGACACCTCTACAGATGTTAAAAAGACAATGAAACATCAGTCTTTTGCTACCATTTCCTTAGCCTTTTTGTGCTTGACTCATCAAGCTATTTTATTCATTCTGCTACCCCACCCACTAGTCCAGTATCTTCATGAATACGCTGTTCAGAGAAGCTGGAACCCTTTCCCTGCTATTTCCCTCCATGTCCTCTATACCCACCCATCCCGACCTGAGATTCAGGCTCACTCCCCTTTTCCACCACCCGAATGAGCTTGAAAGGGACAATGTCAAAACCACATGCTCTACCCAACTCAACTATAGGAACTTCTGACATGTTAAAAATAATACATTATCAAAATCAGTGTTTGCCAAGGATTGGAGGAGGGATAGATGAATAGGTGTGAATTAATTCATTCTCATGCTGCTATAAGGGCACACCCAAAAACTGAGTAATTTATAAAGGAAAGAGGTTTAATTGACTCACAGTTCAGCTGGCTGAGAAGGCCTCAGGAAACTCACAGCCACGGCAGAAAGTGAAGCCAACACGTCCTTCTTCTCAAAGTAGCAGGGAGAAGAATGAGAGCTGAGCAAAGAGGGAAACCTCTTACAAAACAGTCAGTTCTCACGAGAACTCACTCACTATCACAAGAATAGTATGGGGGAAACCATCCCTATGATTCAATCATCACCACCTGGTCCGGCCCTTGACACGTGGGGATTATTACAATTCAAGGTGAGATTTGGGTGTAGACACAGCCAAACCGTATCAAGGTAGAACACAGAATTTTTAGGGCAGTGAAACTACTGGTGTATACTGTAATGATGCATGTATGTTATGTTGCATTTTACAGAACCATAGAATGTACAAGCCCAAGAGTGAATCCTAAACTAATCTTTGGGTGACGTGTCCATGATGCTCATCAACTGTAACAAATATACCACTCTGGTGATGAATATTGACAATGGCGTGGCCTATTCATTAGGGAGGGAAGGAGGTATACAGGAAATTTCTGTACCTTCCTCTCAGTTTTCCCGTGAGCCTAAAACTGCTCTAAAAAAATTAAGTCTACAAAAATGTTAAAATAACAATACATTCGAGAAGAGCTCTAGAAAAGACAGATATTCAATAGTTAGCTAAAGCCTCAAAATAAAACATTGATTTTAAGATCACCTTTCTAAAGGACTCTGGCAAAGCCAACAGAAAGAGGTCACTTTCACTTAAACCTTCTGAAACCTACTCTCCTCACACCTCTTTTTCTCTCTATCCCAAATTACCTGCACACAGGTACCCAATTACACATCTGCTATTCCTTTGGCTCCTTTTCCTGACCTCCTAAATTATCTACCCTTTCATGGGATTTTTCTGAGGAAAAGTCACATTTCCCAATATAACCTCAAAATTATTAGCCTAAGAGGCTTATCTAAAAGTCAAATTTAAGTTGAGTTAAAGCCTATAGTTAAGAATTCCAAAACCTTGGGAAGACAGACAAAAAATTCTGTGAATTAAGGATTTTATTAGCTACTTACTATCCTAGATTACCAGCTCCTTACAAATTAGTTTCCTTAATTGTAATCCTCTCATACAGGGGAAATGGTTAAAAGTAACAGGATGAGAAAGACCAGGAAGAACTGAAATAATTAAACTGCGCATTTCAGATATTGGCCTTAAGAGGAAAAGAAAAATAAGAAATGAATTACGTATGGCCATTCTTGACGTCTTTCCCTTAAGAGAAGACTGGACAGCAATTCAAAATTGCAAATAAAATGATTTAATGGGAGACCTTAAAACTAGACTTCAGGAAACTTTTAAATAATATTTATGGTAGGCCTAGCAGCTGAAGTAAAAGGAGACTTGTCCTCTCTTTTTGTAAGTAGACTCACATCTGAAATATGAAACTTAGAAAAATAAATTGGAATGGGAAATTGCCAATTTAGATCTCCAACATGTGGCTTAACATTTTCAAAGAGCCCTATAAACTAAACAAGCCAGAAACAAAAACAACGCCTGGCTATCCCAGCTAAACAACTGGTCCCCAGAATAAAAACAAAAACAAAAAGGTTTTCTTTTTTTTTTTCTCTGAGAATCAAGAGCCTATAAATAAGGACACCTGTAGACAGTGTAGGCAGGAGGGTCAATGGGAAAACCAGTGTCACACTTCGGTTAAGAAACAAAACTACTGTTCAAAGTCTGTCCAGTGGTGGTGAAGCTGAGAGAAATACTGGAACCCAACAATTCCCTCTCCTTCATCTAAACTGCCAAGGGAAATGATATATATACACACACGTTCGTATATACATATATATGTACAAAAAAATAGTTTTCTTG
>PVKP010022375.1:0-37770 GCA_004027715.1 Plecturocebus donacophilus | reverse complement strand
TATGATTTCCGTTCTTTTGCATTTGCTGAGGAGTGATTTACTTCCGATTATGTGGTCAATTTTAGAGTAGGTGTGATGTGGTGCTGAGAAGAATGTATATTCTGTAGATTTGGGGTGGAGAGTTCTGTAAATGTCTATTAGGTTTGCTTGTTCCAGGTCTGAGTTTAAGTCCTGAATATCCTTGTTAATTTTCTGTCTGTCAACCAAGATTTCTTTAGCACTTGTTTGACCCAGACTGAACTCTGGGGGCAGTGGCTAGATAAAAGCAGGAAAGGAAAAGACCAGATGGGTAGCTGACCACTCAGCTGGTAGAAATAGCAAATGGAGAACAGAATTTCTTCCTAGTTGACAAGATAATACAGGATTTTATTTTCTAAAGTACTCAAGTTTCCCAAAGATGCAGAATATGGTCTAGCCTAGAGGCCAAGCCTAAGCAGTTTAATCTTTGGGCAGCATTTCTCAGGGGAACCAATGGTATGAGCATTGGAAAAGAGCATGGAGCTGCTTTCCAGAGGGGCCTGGGAGGTTGCAGGCTCCTAAGCCCAGCCACCAGGCAGCTGGCTCCAGAGGCTGTGGGGCTGACCGGGCCCTGGGGAAGAAATCTAGCAAGGAGCGCTGCACCATTGTAAAGGAAATACCCTCAGATTCACATTGCATCCATGCACTCAGCATCAGTACCAGCTGGCAGGATAGAATGGCATGGATGCCGTGGATAGCAGCAGCAACACTGCACCTGGAGAACTTAGATGCCTCCGGGACTGCCCTCACAGACCTAAATGCTTCCAGGTGTGAGAAGAGCAGAGCTGGCTAGTTGGGAGACGACCCCAAGGAATAATGAAAGGGTTTATTACCAAAACTTTACGTCTAGATTATAACACCGATGTAGCTATTAGACAGATTTTTCTTACAAAGGCGTCAGATCCCAAGTAAAAGTAAGCGTTTCTTATTAATAAAAATGTGTAATGTGAAACTGGATGAACATATCAGGTGTAAAGCTAAGGACATTTCCCTATTTGGTGAAATGAGGGCAAATGAGCCCTAGGGTTCCTTTTAAATCAGGTAGTCTAGTTCTGTGCTGTCCCACGTGGTAGCCACTAGCCACATGTGGGTCTTTAAATTTCAATGAATTAAAGTTTAAAAAAATAAAAATCCAGTTTCTCAGTCATCTTATGTACATTTCTAGTGGTCAGTAACCATGCTTCCTATTGTTTATTAATCCGTCAATCAGCATTTCCTCATCACAGAAAGTTGTATTGGACGGCATTGCTCTGGTTGTTTTTTATCTTTTTTACTCTCTTGACTTCGAGTAGATTGGGACTTTGCCATAAAAAGGTAATACCCTGTGCTGATGTCCCATGATTAGAGGTATGCAAATTGCCTGGTAGTTTTCTGTGTGCCCAAAGCGGGGCAGGAAGGCCCACTGAGGGCGAGGGCTGCCCTCTTTGAATACCTGTCCTCCACACCCTCACAGTGTGGCATTAAATAAATCATTCCACCATTCAAAACTTCTTGTTCTTCATTTGCAAAAATATTTACCTCATGGCATTGTTTTGAGGAGTCAATTATATAACATACTTAGTTTGCAGTAAGTACAACTGACTTCCTGTTAGAAACATGAGGATAAGACGGACCTGGGGTTTTGCTGGGATTCTCACCCACCTTTTATTAGTCACTCGTGATGTGCTGGCCATTGTGCTGGGCATGTCGCATGCATTGTCTCCCCAGATCTTCCCACCCAGCTGGCGCTGTCCCCACCACGTGCCTGCTCAGCTCCTCCTCTGCATTTTGTACCTGCGTCACCAGCAGCCAAGTAGGCAGCACCTTGCATGATATTTCCATTGGCACACTGAGTTTTGGGCAGTACTTGCTGAAGCTCTCACTTGGACAATAACCCTCATCTGTAATTCTCTTCCTCATTTAAGAAGCATATCTACAAAACTGTCTTCCTCCTCACATTTACTTGTAAATTACAATGTTTTGGCATCTCTAGGACCAACATCTGGGTGCAAATGGATTTGGAGGTTGGCAGCACATCGTAATGTCTGCTACAGCCAGTCCCTCGGCTGGTGCCATTCAGACGGGGCCCCTCATCCTCCGACAGGTTCAGTTTACACATTACCCAGTAGACTCCTGCCTACCCCACATTGCTTATGCCTTTAGTCAAAAGGAAAGAGCTTTCTAGAAAGGCCCTTGGAGTGTTCATTACGGATTATCCAGGGTAGTGGTCTAATTTAACCCTGTTTGCTGAGACAAGTAAGTCTCAAACCTTTCCAATGCACATTGAAAACTGAACATGATTGATTTACGGGTGTCACTGTCTGGCTGCCTTTGTTTACTCACCACAGTTCAAAAGCTGCGTTTTTCGTATTGCTCTCTGAAACCAAGCGCTCTTTTGCCATCTTTGAGGCCTGGAAAGAGAGAGATCACTTCAGCCCAACAAATCAGAACAGTGCCATTGGCGGCAGGGCCATTGGAAAAGCCTATTAAGGCAGGATTCCCTAACTGGGCTGTCAGAGGAAGATGTTTAGGGTTGGAACATCAGCAGGGTTGTCACCAGTCAGGCGGGGGCAGCGCAGAAGCAGAACTGACGACAATGCACATTTGACTGACTTCTGAAATAATCCCATCTCAAGAAGACCCTTGGGTAGGGTAGAGGGCAGGGTGCGGGGTTTGGGCAGAAAGTCAAATGCAGAAGGTCAGGGCATCCCAACCACCTAATTCAGGTGTTCTCTATCTGAGGCTGTGATCTGTAGGGCGTGCAAGATTGGACTCTACACAATCAGCAAATTCCTGAAATTATATGAAAGTCAGGGGAGTGGGTGAGATGTTCATCTTGCTTAGAAGAAAAGTTCTTAGCCTTTATCATGTCCCCAAAGGGAATAAGGAGTCACTAACAAGTTTGAATTATGATATTTTAAAAATTATATGCTTTTTCCTTAAAAGCATAAAATTGATGGCTTTCCTTCTTCCTTATGATGACAACTTATTAGGAAAGCCTCCAGAATAAATTTGAGAAATATGAAGTTTTTAAAGAATTATTGTGGATGAATATTAGCTGAAGTGAACAGAGCCTCTGTTGGAATTTAGAGTTCCTATGACAATGTAAACCCTGTCATAGGATTTTTTTGTAAAGGAGCTTTTCCTGAATAACCAATTCAAGTAACAAAAAATGAGAATCTTCTCTATGTAAGAGTTAAAGTTGATAGGAAACGGGAATTCAGAGATTTCTAAAACAGTTCCTACTCTCAAAAAGTTTATAGTCCAGTATGGGCAAAGAAAGAAGCATAAAGACATCTGAACAAAGAATAGGTGAGTTTACAGAAAGAATTTCAAACTGGATTGTAGGTAAGGAAGGACAGAGGAGAAGGAAGTTTCCTCATTTGAAATACCATACCTCTGAAGCCTTGAAAGTATTTCTACGGGAGTATATCAGGAGAGATTTCTCTTAGCATTTTCTTATTGTTTGTTAATCTCTCAATAATTCAGCCCTATAGACTCCATGCCTAAGAAATACCCAAAAAACACTTAATTTCATCTGCAAAGTCCCTTTTTTTATGAAACATCACAAATTCAAGGGCATGACACCAGAAGGTGGAGATCATGGGAGGCAAAATTCTGTCTACCACGAGATTTCAACAGTCAACATAGTTGGTAAATTAGTGAGGAGTTCACTTTCATTGACAGCCATGCAGTTCAAGTTAGTTCTGGGAAGAGCAAATATAGCTTTGCTGCCAGAAAGCTGTGTTCGAATCCTGTATATTAGCAATTATATACAACATTAAGTGAGGTATTTCATGTCTCTCTGCCTTGGCCTCCTCCTGTGTAATGTGGAGATCATAAAAATACCTATCATGTAGGGTTGTCGAAAGAATTAAATGAGTTAATACATATAGAAGGCACAGACCAATGCTTGGAAAGGGGGCATTATATAATGCCTCAATAAATCCTATTCTTATTATGCCTGAAAGAACATGATGGTAGCAGTGTAAACTGAAGCAAGCGAACAGATTTAAGAGACATTGCAAAAGTTACTGTTAGAGATCGCAATTTCATTTAGTCAGGCTTTGAGCAAATGAAACCCTCCAGCACCTGTATTAACTTCCTATGGCTGTAATAACAAATTGCCCCCGATTTAGCAGCTTAATGACACAAATTTATTATCATACAGTTCTGCAGGTCAGAAGTCCACAATGGGTTTCAATGAACTACAGTCAAAACGTCAGCAGCGCTGTGTTCCTTTTGGAGGCTGTAAGGAAGATCCCCTTTTCTTGCCTTTTCAAACTTCTAGAAACCACCTACATTCCTTGACTCCTGGCCCCTTCCTTCATCTCCAAAGCCAGCAATCTTATCACCCTGATCTGTGTCTGTGGCCACATCTTCCTCTCTGACTTTCTTTCTGTTTCTTTGTGATTATATTGGGCCCACTTGATAATGCAGGACAATCTTCCCATTAAAGATCATGAAATTAATCACATCTGCTGTATACGGTGACATTCACAGGTTCCACGGATTAAGATATGGGCATCTTTGGGGAGCCCTTAATCTGCCTACTGCAGAATCTACTATCTAAAACGTGTTTCTAAACTTAATACCTTTTTTTAAAACTTGGTGTGAAGGATGTATGAAATTATGCATCTAACACATATCAGCTCAATGAGATCATTGTATATATGTATTGGTCCCTGGATATTTCATGTATATGGTGATGAAATGAAAAAACCATCCATTTCTGTGTTTTTTAGATTATTTTAAAAGAATACTCTTCTAAAATAGTTTGGCAGCATGTCCATTTAAATCGCTATTTCAAGTCAGAGTGTTTGTAGATGCTATACTCACTTAGACTTACATACTCTGCAGTATACAGTCCTTTACTCTTAAATATTGTTCATTTTTGAGTTGCGATTAACTTTTTAGTCCATGTTAAAAATTGTCACCTGCTCTAACATCTTGCTTAAAAATGTATCTATAACCTCATGTATGAAAAAAGCCCTGGAGTACAAAAGTCTTATTGTTCAGTCTTCTTGAAACATAAGCATTCACTAGCTTCATCCACCACTTTTCTTCTTACATTTAAAGTATTGTGTTAACTCTTAGTGTCATCTAAAAGGAGTGTTCCTTTCTTGTGAGATGGTATGCTCTCTAATGTTTATCATGTGAAAACTCATTTAGTAAGCTTTTTGGAGCTGAAGAATGTCATGCCAGACAATTTTTTAGTTTATTAGATCTAGATTCCTCTGTGCCTGTAACATATGTGCTGCTTCTTATTTGAAATTTTTATTAGTCTCTTGACTTTATAGTAAAACACCAATTCTTCATGTCATTTGAAATCCCCTTCCAGTATCTATACATGTGAATACATACATCGTACACATTTGTAATCAGGTGTTACATATATATGTTTGCCTTTGGTTGTATATAATATAAGTTTTAATTCAAACACTTGTGAATGCTAAGTATATTTCAGGTTAAGGGCTCTGTTGAAGGCTGGGAATACAAAGTTGAAAGAACATGACTCTTGCCCTCAAGGAGCTGTCACCAACCTGGGAAGAGAAGGGAACCGATGGTGAAAGTTTTTTAAATAGGACAAAACATGTTTTAGGTATAGAATTACCTGGAATTAGGGATTGAACTACTGAGGTGTCAGGAAAGAGAAAAGTAAAAATGATGAAAAATTTATGGTTTGAAAAACTGGGTACATGTCAATACTTTCAACAGAGATAAATAATATAGGAGAAAGAACACATTTAGACGGAGTTGGTTTTGTTCTCGACATGCTGAATCTTATGTGCCTGAAGCATATTCAGTTGAAGACGTCCCATAGGCAAATGTTCATTTATTCAGATACTGTTTGGGAAGTTATTATAGTAAATCAGATAAGAAATGATTGTGTTTGGAATAGGATTGAAGAATAAAGGTGGAGAGAAGTAAACATACCTTTCTACTGTGTCTTGAAGGTATCGAGTTGGTCAAGAATTCGGGGGGATGGATGAGGAAGAGGGAGGAATGAAGGCAGCTGAGTTTATGATTGTGAAGTTCTGGAAGACATTAGAACTGGAGAAAGCCTCTGAGGAGTTATCACATAGGAGGCCGAGAAGAGTTTGAGAGTGAATGAGGTCACACTGGGGCATATGTAAAGTCAGAAGATGAAACATCACAAGCCAACTTCCTGGGCTACACAACAGGAATCAGGAAAAGCAATAAGAAATAGGACAGATTGGTGACTCATGCCTGTAATCCCAACACTTTGGGAGGCTGAGGTGGTTGGATCACGAGGTCAGGAGTTCAAGACCAGCCTGGCCAACGTGGTAAAACCCCATCTCTACGAAAAATACAAAAAAATAGCTGGGTGTGGTGGCAGGTGCCTGTAATCCCAGCTACTTGGGAGGCTGAGCAGGAGAACCGCTTGAACCCAGGAGGCAGAGGCTGCAGTGAGCCGAGATCGCACCACTGCACTGCAGCCTGGGCGACAGTGCGAGACTCCTTCAAAAAAAAAAGGGAACAGAAAAGACTTGGCAACTGGGAAGTAACTATTGCAGTTGAACCTGCCAAGAGTTTCCCTAAAGTGATAGGGTAAAAATCCTTTTGTATCATTTTGATAAATGTTTATTATTTTTAATAACAGTCTATCATTTAATGAAAATATGTATCACTATTAAAGTATGAAAATACACCATGGCTAGAATTTACATTTCTAAATTATTTGTCATTTGAATTTTAAAATAATTTTTTGTCATTATGAATAATACCATAAATGTCATTTTCAATAAAAGGCTAAAACTCTTTCCGGTTAGAATTCCCAAATATTATGCACATCCTTCAAGTTGAAGAAAGCAATGCAAGTAATTCTTAGCATCTTACGATAATTTAATTATTCTAATTTTGAATAATGGTCTACAGAGGTTTTTGGCTCTTTTTGTTATTTTTAAATGGAGGCATAACAAATGTCTGTGCTGATATCTAGCCTGGAGTGCACACTTCTGAAGCAAGCATTTTCTTCATACTACATACTGAAGTCCTCTGTACATGTAGCATTATACTAAATAATCAGCTGTATTTCTTTATATTATAAACAATTTAATACCCATTAGTAATAGGTTTCTTCAGTTCCAAGTGACTAAGGTAATTTCCCACCTATTAGCTATTTCTGTTGACCTCACTTCACCAGAGTTCCTCAATCTAAGTTTAATTTTAGCAATCACAATTCTCACATCTAATTAACAAAAAAATTGGGCCATTGCCTCGGTGTCCTGCATTCAACCTTATTTTGACTGGCCATTTTCTAATAATGTCTCATACTCTTTTTTACCCCAGTGCTTCTAATTGTAGTTTCTGTCCCATTGAGTTCATTCCCTTTCCCAGCTTTCTTTGCTCTCGTTAATGTTTCTTTCACATTTCTTTTTCTTTTCTTCATATTTACTTAGTAACCTATTCAAATCCTTTACTGTTACAAACTCTGCAATAATCATCTAGTTGTTTATTCAGGAAAAATTCCTGGAAGTAGATGAGCCAGGCTAACAGTCATGCAAAACACTAAATGTTACGCATCGATGGATTCCCCACGCATATTACCAGTGACCTCTAGAAAAGTGGCCTGGATTTCCACCCCAGAGGCACTTTCCATTCTTGACACACGTTGTTTACGATCGTTCCCTATTGTAAATCCAAATCCATCTCTCTTTTCATTTGTCTTGGAGCCATAAAATAATTTCTCTTTAAATCTACCTCCCTTTTATTGGTTGTAGGAAACAGGAAATATACCTAATTACTCCACCATGCGGCATTCCTTCAAATATTTAATGCAAACCATTATTTACCACTTAAGTCTTCATTATTCCACTATCAATAGAACTAGTTTCTTCAGTATTTTCTTTTTGACTTTTATTTTAGATTAAGGGATACCTATGCAGGTTTACTACATAGGGAAATTGCCTGCCACGTGGGTTTGGTGCACAGATTATTTCATCACTCAGGTAATAAACATAATACCCAACAGGCAACTTTTTGATCTTCACCTTCCTTCCTCACTCCAGCCTCAGCTAGGCCCCAGAGTCTGTTATTCCCTTGTTGTGTCCTTATGTACTTAATGTTTGGCTTAAGTGAGAATATGCAGAATTTGGCTTTCTGTTCTCTTGTTAGTTCACTTAGGACAATGGCCTCTTGCTCCATCCATGTTGCTGCAAAGGACATAATTTCATTCTTTTTAATGACTGCATAGTATTCCATGGTGTATACGTACTGCATTTTCTTTATCCAGTCTATTGTTCATGGGCATTTAGGTTGATTCCATGACTTTGCTATTGTGAGTACTGCCTTCAGCAATTCTTTAAGAACAGGTCTTTCAGCATCTCATCTGACAAATTGTATCTCACCCCAAGAAAAGCATCCCTCTTGGCTTATGGTGTAATTGTGTGAATATTATTTCATTTGGGTCCAGACTTCACAGCTTTCAGTGGAAATCTTTGGACATGAACTTCTACCAAAGTACCAGCTTGTCTAGTAATCATATCAGCCTGCCTCACACTCAGCTAAAATTTCTGGAACCATTTTTTCATATGAAATCATACTGATAGGTTTCCCTACATTCTACTGCACACTCAGGTGATTTAACACAAAGTGGAGTATTACATTTATCTGTATTAAATATTATTATACAGATATGAGTGTAATTCTAGGCAAGGGCCACTGCTTATTCATGTGCAGCTTGTACACTACCTGACTCTAGGGAGCTCCACTTACGTTAGTAGTCATCTTAGAGTTCTTTATTTATTAGTATAATTTTCCAGAAAATAGCAGTAGACTCTTGAGGAAAGAACAACTTGTTTCCAAATCACTCATCTGAAAGTGTCATTTGAATTGCCAAAGAGAATGTTTTCACTGTCAAAATTTGGGAATGCTAAATCTGAGATCCAATATTTTAACTATTTCCCCACCTATGTATTATATTTTAATTCTCATAATTGTATCCAATATATCATTGTTGAAGTTGACAATTTTTAGAAGTTCAGAATAGGGCCAGAAAGAAAGACTCTGCTTACTGTTAGAGACTGTCCTATTCTTTTTCATGAAATTATTAAGATACCATTTAGGAAAAGTCATTCAACCAGCTGTGAATCTCCTAGTCAGTCTACATTTTAAAATTTTATTTAAAAGTGTATCACTTTGTTACAGGTGTTATTAGGGGGAGGGGTTCATAAAGTTAATATACATTCGTTGGGGAAATTTTGTAAAATATCTAAGAACATAAAGAAGATGATAGAAATCCCCCAGACACAATCACTGTTTACAAGTTTGTGTTGTTGCTGTTCTTTGAAAAGACTGATAATGTTAATAAGCCTCTGAGTAAAGTAACCAAGGAGGGGAAGAAAAGCACAATATAAACACTATTAGAAATGAAAAAGGGGCCATAGATATATACACAGTAGATATGAAATCTATCATGTGAAAAAAAAAAAACCAGAAACAAATTACATATGCATGCAAGTTGAGTGCCCCTCATTTGAAAATCTGAAATCCAAAATGCTCCAAAATCCAAAACATTTTGAGAGCCAACATGACACTCAAAGGAAATGCTCGGTGGAGCATTTTAAATTTCAGATTTTCAGATTAGAGTTGCTGAACCAGTAAAAGTCAAACACAACCAGGCATCACTTAATGACAGGAATACCTTCAGAGGAATGCATCAGAAGGTAATTTGGCTGTTGTGTGAACATCATAGCATTTACTGACACAGACCTAGAGCGGGGAGCCTCCTACATCCCTCAGCTATAGTGTAACCTCTTTCTCCTAGACCATAAACTTGTACTGTTACTGTGCTGAATACTGTAGATGATTATAACACATTAAGTATTTGTGTACCTAAACATAAAAAAGGTACAAATACAGTATTATCATCTTATGGGGCCACTGTCTCATATGCAATCATCATTGACCAAAATGTCATTTGGCCCATGACTGTGTTCTAAAATCCAAAACAATCTGAAATCCAAAACCTTTCTGGTTCCAAGCTTTTCAAATAAGGAATACTCAACCTGTACCTAGAAAGTGTAAGTGTTCAGTTTCCTGGAAAAATAAAGCATTCAAAACTCAGCAAAAACAGAAACCTTGAGTATCCATAACAACTTAAGAAATTGACACATTAAAATTTAAATTTTTAGTTTAAAATTTACTTAGAAAAAGACCAGACCCTATTAGTTTTATAAAATCTGCAAGAAAAGGTAATCCCTGTCATATAAAAATTCTTCTAAAAACCAGAATAACAACAACAAAAATAGATACCCAGTTAGTTTCAGGATTTAATATATACTTAAACCAGACAAGGGCCATTTAAGAAAGAAAAATTTAAATACAATTTCTTTTATGAATCTTACATAAAACTTATTAATAAACTTAGAAATATAATTAAATAATATAAGATAACATAAAATAACATGGCCAGATGATACTTATTTCTTAACAAAAGGAAAGTTTAACATTAGAAAGGATATTCACAGAATTCACAGCACTTAAAGATTAAGGAGAGAAAAGTATGTAGGACTGTCTTCAATATAAGCAGAAAAGATGTTGCCAAACATTCAACAGCCATTAATGATCTAACAAAAAAAAACCATTATAACAAATTGGGAATAGAAAAAAATCTTAAAGGGTATCTATATGTAGCCAACAGGAACTTCCTGTCATGTTGGATCATTTAAACATTGGCCACTCGTTCTTTTGCCAACATTTCTCTGTTGATTCATGTTAGTCTATAGCACCTCCTTTAGGATCCTCCCCTAGAAAATATGAGGAAGCAATATTACCCAAATCCTGGCAAGCTCAAAGCTGTCTTTTTCCTTGAGTCTTGATATTGAAGGGGAGCTTTATTAGATAGAAAATCTTTGGATCCTGCCTTCTAACTTACTGTCTTATGGATCCTTCTCCACTCTCTGCTGAGGTTAGATGTTTCTGTGGATAAATCTGATGCCAACCTCATTTTCTTTTCCTTAACTGATTTTATCTTTTTGCCTGACTACCTAAAGGATTCTTTTCAAAAATTTTTCTGGGATATGTCTTTGTGTTGATGATTCCAGATGACTTTGCACTGATACAATGGATAACTTTTTAATAAGTAAATTTAAGGCTTTTTTATTTTAGAAAAGTTTTATTGAATTATATGTTAAAGTAATTATTCTATTCCATTGTTTTGGCTTTCTTCTTCTGAGATTACAGCTACACATATGATGGTTCTCCTTTGCCTGTATTCAGTATATGTCCTTTTCTCTCTAATCCTTCTTTATCTTTTTTGCCTCTGTATAATTTATTTGCATTTGCATTTTTTCATTTTTTTGTCTTTTATGTCCCTTCCTTTACCTTCCTTTTCTTCAATTCTGCCAGTTTCCATTTTACATCCTCCAGAAGTCTACCAATAACCTCCTGTTTTCTTCTAATTTCTTCCCTGAGTTGTTATAATTCCGCTTTGAGATCTTTTATAGCTCTAACTGCTTCATTAATTATTGGTTTAATTAATAATAGAATGTTGGGTTATGCTTTTAATATTTTTTGTAACAACATATATTTCAGTTGAGTTTTCACTGTTTACAAGAAATTCCTAACTGCTCTTCTTCACATTTCTTTTATTTTTTTATTTTAAAACTTTTATTTTAGGTTCAGGGGTACATGTGCAGGTGTGTTATATATAGGTGTGTTATATCATGTCATGGTTCATATTTTTTTATCATATATGTATGTGTATTACTTGTATATTACTCCTATTTGAATAAGTTGGATTTTCCTAGGAAATCAAAAGAATGTTCCTGGGGAGAGAATGATGGGCAGTAGTTTTCCAAGCATCAAGGGCTTCCATTGCTGCTGCTACAATGTGAATTGTTTCTTCATAATAAGATGCATCTAGATAGTCACCCATCATCTGACTCAGAACCAAACCTAGTTCTTTTCTTCCTCGGTTACTTCAGGGATCACTTCACAGGCTGCCTGTCACATGGGAACATAGAAGATGCAGTCACTTTCAGTAACACTTTTAGAATTTTCCTGACCCTAAGGAGACTTGCCATTTATTCTCCACCTGCTGCGTAAATTTCAGTCTTTTCTGCAGCAGTTTCCTCTTGGATTAAGGCCCTTACTTTTGGGGAGTGGATATTCAGAGATTTCTGAGTTCTGCTATATCTAGAACCCCTTCATACCTCCCACTTACCTACCACAGTATTAAGACTTTTCTCCTTGGCTTTCTGCCTGACTGACATTGGAGTTTGTGGATTTTCTGCTGGTTTTGCTGAAAATGTAATTTGTGGGTGTTTCTTTTCATTTTTTTGTATTGTTGTTTTTGTTGTTTGGAATGGATTTCAGGAGAAGTGAAAAAATTCAGCTTCTGTGAAAATCAGTCCTGTTACCATTTAGAAATCTTTTTCTCCTGATTTTGTTTTTGTTTTTATTTTTTGTTTTTCTATGAAGATGATTTTGGATAAGGAATCTCAGTGTGTGTGTTTACTTACCAACCAAGTTAAAATCTTCAAAAATAAAAAATAAAAATAAAGCACAGACAGCTTAGTGTACTACTTCTTTGTAAAGCTGGGTTGCCTCTTGCACTCACAGACCTTCCATTTAACAGCCTGTTCTAGGATGATGCTGAGATGCAAAGTCAAGCCTGTCATGCTATCATATACGGAACATATATCTTTAAAGATTCAAAGTCTTGTCTGTCTTCACTCTTTTGTCACCACCATTTCTTTCAACAATCTTTAAGAATGCCCAGGTTGATTTTGGGGGCCCTACCAAAAGTTCTTTGAGTTATAATTTGGCAAGCACAAAAACTCAAGCTTAACATTTTTAGGTGTGCCCTCTTTTTAAACAGAAAAATGTCTTCACTGGCAAAATTAAGTTAATAATCTCTAATGGATCTTATAGTATTTTAAATCAACATCCCACGTTTTCTTTTTTTTTTTTTTTTTTTTTTGAGATGGAGTCTTGCTTTGTCACCCAGACTGGAGTGCAGTGACACGATCTCAGCTCACTGCAACCTCTGCCTCCCAGATTCAAGCGATTCTCCTGCCTCAGCTTCCCAAATGGCTGAGATTATAGGCACCCACCAGCATGCCTGACTAACTTTTGTATTTTTAGTAGAAATTTTTGTAGTTGTAGTTTTAAAAATACAGAGTCTTAAACTCCTGACCTCAAGTGTTCCACCCACCTTGGCCTCCCAGAGTGCTGGGATTACAGGCGTGAGCCACTGCGCCTGGCCTCACCATCCCACATGCTAATTTTCTAAGCAGAATGTATGTGTTTGACTAATATTGAATCCTTATGCCTTAATGGCATCACAGCGTTATTGACAAGAGAAAGACATAGAAAGATCAGATTTATAAACAAGAACACTAGTACTAACACTCTATATAAAACACTTGCTTTCAAGTGTTTTGCTAATCGAAGTTAATGCTGTCATTACCCTCTCACCATGGCCTAGCAATTTAAGAGGTCTGTCATTCATTTCTTCAAAAATATTTATTAAATGCCCAGGCCCTGAGTAGAGGCAAAGGATACGATGATGATCAGAAACAGATATCATTCCTGTTCTTGTGCTCCCATTGTTCAGTGGTGAGATAAACATTCTGAAATCAATCACAAATGAATGTCAGTTTACTACATGGTAAGGGCTATTGTTGAATTATTCTGAGAGCTCTGCCCTGGTTCTCTGGCAGTCAAATGTCTGCAGTCAGGGCTGTCCCGTGCTTCATGAGGAGCAACGATGGCTGAATTCAGCTTTCCACTGGACTAGGGCACGGGGAATTGGTATTTCTTAGCACTCCCCTACACATCAGCACCTGAGGTCTTCTGTAGTGTGCCTGATCTCAAAGTGTTTATTTCCTGCCTCCTTCTGTGCAATGCACCCCTCCTACTTGTCCTATTAGAAGGGTAAATAACATCCTATTAGAAGTTCTCTCCACAGTGAATTTAACAAAGAGACTCAATTTTAAGTAAGTCTTTTTGAAGATACTAATAGTGGAGTGACCCCTGCACCTTTTGAACCTTCTGCTCATAAGTAAAGTTTATCCCAAATTATCGCTTGACTCAATACCTACAAAAGAGATTAGGTAATCACATACTGACTTGAGAAGTTCAGCAAAGCAGGCCCTAGGAAGTAAGACTGGGATGAGGCCTGAAGGAAAAGTTAGACTTAATTAGACAATGAGCCAAGGGAATCATGTCTCAAATAGTGGGAAGAGCATATGCAAAGGCAGAAAGAAACGAAAAGGTGAGAAAAGAATCTAGCATGGCTGTATCACCCAGATAGTGCAAGATGAGTCTGGAAAGATGCAGGACCATGCCACAGGGCCCCAGAGGTCACATTTGACATTCGAATCTTTATATCCTGTTAGCAATGCGGGGAGGAGTGAAGAAAGCTAGTATCTACTTTGCCCTCTGAAAACATCCCTTTGGATGGAGTGGAAGGAGAGACAGTGGAAAAGGAGAATCAGTTAGAAGACAAATACAATATTTGTGCCAGAAAATGGTTATTGGGACTAGGGTGGTGACAGTGATAGTGCGGTAAGTGGGTAGTTTTCAGAGATTCCAAATCAATATCACTTGATGATACCGTGGGAGAGGGAAATGTCTAAAAAGAGTACCCAGGTTTCTGACCTGCATAGAAGACAGTGGTTCCATTCACTGAAGTACAGAACTCTCCAGGAGCCGAAGTACGTTTACTGTTGGGGTGGAGGTGGGGGCGGGAGAGCTTGGTTTTGAAGGTGCTACGTATGCAGCACTTTGAAGTACCTCAGTGCAGTTGGCAAGTACCTGATACTTACATGGGAGTTCTGGAACAAAAATATAAATGTATGAGTCATCTGCATGGAAGAGGTTTTCCTGGGGTTCAAATTTCTCCTTATCACGCTTCTTCTACCTTTTGGAATTTGAAGGTCATGTCCTCTGTTAGAGAAAATGGTAGGAAAATGGAAGTGTGAGAGTCTGAGATTTGTCCTCCTCCCTGTTCCCTACTGCTCCTCCTCTCCCCCGTCCCTCACTATCATCTGTTCACGTTGTACCATCTGGAACAGCCTTGGGATTGTCCCTGTTCTATTCATTCCAAGCCATCTCTTTTAAAAGGTCTTTTTGGTTTTTACTGTCCTTGGCTTTTTTTTTTTTTTTTTTTTGCGACAGGGTCTTGCTCCATCGTCAAGGCTGGAGTGCAATGGTGCGATCGTGACTCACTGCAGCCTCAAGCTCCTGGGCTCAGATGATCCTCCCACCTCAGCCTCCTGATCAGCTGGGACTACTGGCATGCTGATTTTACCTGGTTAATTGTTTTATTTTCTGTAGAGACACGGTCCCACTGTGTTGCCCAGGGTGTCTCAAACATCTCAGCTTCCCAGAGCGTTGGGATTACAGACGTGAGCCACTGTGCCTGGCCCTTGGCTCTTTCTAACATTCACAAACCTCATTTCATTCTGTGCTTTAGCCCTTTTGGGGCACTTTGTGTAGACACTTGTCACTTACCTGTGTTCTTTCTTGATTGTGAACTCATCTCTCATGTTTAAAACAGGTTTCTTTCATTTGAATACTTCAAAACCTTCATTGTGCAATTCTTTTGGTTTCTTTCCAGGCTTTCTTCTTTTATTCTCATCTGGATCATTTGATAGGATGTCACTATAATTACGTTTTGTGATCCTACCTTTCCTTGAATTGCCTGCCCTTTCATGCCCCTGATCAAACACAGCTCTGCCACATCTTATTCTCCTCTGTCTTTCTCTTCCTCTTTCTTTTCCTTCCTCCCCTTCATCTTTATTATCTTCTTCCTCCTATTCCTCTTCCTTCTGGTCCTCCTCTGTTTTCTAGTGCTCTCACTCTTGCAGACTTGGGAATTGTTTTTTTTTTTTTTACTGAAAATTAGCCATGATAAAACACCGGCACGGGTGGTTCTTGAGATACATCTGCAGCCCTCTAGTCCCCGAGAGCATCCCATACTTGGGGTCATCCTTTCTCCTCCCCAACCTCTCCCTATCTGCCTTGTGTAGAATGTGTTATATATAATTCATCCATATAATTATAAACATATGACAGTGTTCTTTTGGCAAATTAATAACTTTATGACTTTTTTTTTCCAAAAAACAAGATTTATTTTCTTAGGCCAGTGTTACCCTGATACCAAAACAAGAAAAAGATATTACAAGAAAAGAAACTTACTGACCTATCTTCCTCATAAAATAGACATACAAGCCCTTAACGAATTGAATGCATCAATATATTTAAAAGATTATATATCATGAGCAAGAGAATATTATCTTAGGGATGTAAAGTTGATTTAACATTCACAAATCAATGGAATGCACCATGTTAAAATAAATTTTTATTGTGATATTATTTACCCATTTAAAGTATACAATTAAATGGTTTTAATGTGATCACAATTGTTGTGCAACCATCACCAAGATCTAAGATAAGAATATTTTCATCACTCCAATAAAGAATCCTGTACCTGTTAGCAGTGACTTCCTGATCCCCCTACCCCAGGCCCAGGGCAACCACTAGGCTACTTTTCTGTCCCTATAGATTCTGCCTCTTCTGGACATTTCATATAGATAGAATCTTATGTGATCTTTTGAGACTGGCCTCTTTGAAAATTATCGTACCATTTTTAAGATTTATCCATGTTATAGCATGTATCATTACCTCATTTCTTTTCCTTCCAAATAATGTTTTATTGTACGGATATACTACATTTTTAAATCCTTTCATCAGTTAGTGGATATGAGGGTTGTTTCTACTTTTTTGATTATTGTGAATAATGGTGCTACGAACATTTGTGTACAAGTGTTTGTATGGACAATGAAATATTTTCATTTCTCCTGGTATATCCCTAAAAGCATAATTGCTGGATCATATGGTGACACTGTATTTAACATTTTGAGATAAACCAATTATCCAATTATGATTTTGTCATTTCTTATTAAATTCAGCCATGCTTTTATTAACTCGGTAGAGGAAAGTTTTGGGGTTTGGTTTTACATGGTGACGAAAAAAAGAAAGGTGTATGTCTTTGCTCTAAACTGAAATTGTTTTGCTTAGTCATACTATCCTTGTCTATTGATAACCTAAAGGTGATCTTGCTGATATGGCTGCAGACTGCACTAAGCAAAGCAGGGTTTTAGTAAATGCTGCCCACTTAAAACTTATAAAGTGAAATACTTGGAAGAGGACACTGCAACAGTTCCTTTGCCCCATCTAGAAATGAGACACACATACACTTTAAACAAGTTTTTCTGGGCTGTTTTCTATGGAAGTCAATTTTTGAAAAAATGAGAAGTGTTTGCCAAAGGTTTCTAAAACATGTTTAATTCTTTTGAAGAAAATGAATGAATTACTGAGAGGTATTACTTAATTTTTCTCTAAAAGAGAATTTGATGTCTCAAGGATGGAAATGTATTATTTTACTCCCTAAAATCTGTTAGCTAACTGAATGTTCTATCCAATTTGTGCCTGTGCATACTTCAACACTGTAAAATGCATTTGTCTTTCCATCACTAGTCAGACAATCAAGCGTGCTTCTTTTAGCAAGTTGAAGAGATCGGTCCCTCCTGGGGACTTCCCCTTGACAGAATATACATTACCCCCATATGTGCTGCAAAGTGATCAATAGCCCAGAATTTACTGAGATAATGAAAGATAGCAATGGGATTTTGCTGGGACAGTGAGCATGCCGGACACTACAACTGCTATGCAAAATTGCACAGGCTGAAAAATGCTAAGTATTCACTTAAATGTTATTCTTCAGTGATAGGGTTTTATTTCATTAAGTATCTTTATATGAATGAAAATGTAAAGTTGCAAGTCTTGAGTTGTGAGCCATGACCAACCATTCTCCCCCCACCCCCAAGTCCTGTGTTTACTGCCTCACTCAACCACTTAGAATCGGCAAATCATAGAGAGAAGCTAAATGCTCTCAGCTGCACTATACCAAATCAAAGCTGAGATGAATAATGAACTTAATTTTCCATAAAGACATTCTGTTTGGCATTCCAGCTAATAAGGTAAGCTAATAGCAATTCTAGGCTGTGGGAAGGAAAAGAAATTGTTTCTTTGTGCTTGATTTCTGTGCTAATCCATAATCTTTCTTTCAACATGCTGGAGTTAATTTCATATTTCATGATGTCTGTGATTGGGGATGAACAATTTTATAAAGAGTACCCCCAGCATACCCTTTTCCTCTGATTAGGTTGCTTATGGTACTTGCAAGGCTAAGGGAGAAATCCAGCTTTTTAATAAGAATGAAATGTGTATATTAATATTTTTGTCATCTATAGTACGGAGTGAATTTAGTTAAACGGCAGAGTATTTAGGTGCAGCAAAGACAGGCTAAATTACTTAAGCACTGATTTTTGAATATATTCAGTATGACAGTGTAAGTTGATGTTGAATTTGCTCTAAGCTGCAAAGAAAAGCAGAATACATACATCATGTTGATTTCTGAATCATTGCATTTCTAAGTACATGTTATTCTAGGGAAGGTAGTAATTTTCAATTGCTAAAATTATTCCACAGCTTCAGTTTAGGTGAGTTCTATTTTGTAAGATTGGATTTTTAAACTAACAGCATACTGGTAATGTGAATATTGGTTATTACTTTTTTGATTCACCATGGCGGCAGTGATTTTGGTTCATGTGGAAAATGTACTTGTCCACTAAGTTTGTGGTATTAGAAACCATCAGCTCTCTCTGAGACTTCTATTGCTACTTTGGTTACTCTCTCTCAAAAACAAGAAGTGATGAGGCAATTACTAGATTGGCTTCACTTTTTGTGATATAGCTTTTTGGTGTTTAACATAGGGATTTTGATTTTCATCAGATGGTAGCAGAAATTCCTGAAACTAGCAAAGGCTTAGCAAACTGGGGAAGAAATTATCATCTTTTCTTTTCTAGAAGAATGACAAAAATGGAAAATGTAAAATTTATGTTTTCAGACATTCTGGGCTTGCTGCCATGTCACCTGAAAATCAGAGACTCTAGGCTCACAAAGTAGGTGACCTCAAAAGATATTTCAGAAGGTCTATTCAAAAACAGCCAAAGCATGTGGGAAATATTGGAGAAATAGAAAGGAAATGTTCCTCCTATTCCTATAGTCTCATCTTTGTATTCTGTTTTTATGTATGGGAGACGAGCTGTGGGCACAGGTGTTTTTGTTTCATGAAATCTTTAAACACCATGATCAGACTTTTATAGATAAAGAAGAACATTTGTTTCATCCCTTTAAATTCTTCACAGTGTGTGTTTTTCCTAGAAGTATAAACAGGATGCTGAGAGTTTGAGCACAAGTATTTGGCTACCACGTATAACTTACTTCCACCTAAAATAGGATCAATGGTTCACCTAAAATTTTTAGGCATTTCTCTGGAAATGCCTGTAATTTAGTAAACCATCAGGAAGTAGGAACGTGGAATGGAATTTCAATCTATCACAGTTAATTTTTAAGAACAATAAGACAGACGTATGTTACCTATTCAAATTAAATGTTTGATTTCACAGCCTATTCTGTCTTTGTAAAACTATGTTGAAGGCACAAACGTGGTGTATTGTTTTAGATTTAAAAGGTGTTCATTTTGTTTTCTTCTTTTCCCCCTTTCTCTCCCACCCCTCATCATTCTAAGGCATCCTGGCTGCCCCATGGACTTTTGTGCTTATTTAATTCTGTTATTTTTTTCCATTTCTTTTCTCCCCAATATCACTAATCCAGAACCTGTATATTGAGCTGTGTTCATTTTAAGGCTGGCAGAAACCAACTAGTAAATAAATTTTTGTAACCACCACGATGTTGTCTTCTATATCCTGCCATTTGTACAATAAGAAGACTTTTATACCAGCAGAGCTCTTTATCCACAATTGCTACATAAAACCAACTTGAGGATGAAAATGTGCAAGGCTCTTGGGCCAGCATCCGTTTCATGATCTTTTGTCTGTAGTGGTCAACCCATGCATGCTGTGAGATGAGACGCAAAATTGTTAGCGCTTGAAGGTATTTTTAGCAATGCCAAATACGAGGAATGTCTTATTTACAAACTCACACATCAGCTCTGTGTTAATTAATGGAGAAATCTAGAGAAAGCAGCAGCAGTGCCACTTTCCCTACATACACACACACATCAAAGGCCACAGAGCAGGTACCAGCTGAGGACAGTGGTGACTGAGACAGCAGTCTCAGTACAGATGGCCCACAGTCATAAGAAGTTCTTGGCACCATTGCAAAGAGGCCTGACAGAAGGCAGCAAACAGATTTGTTCCCAAATACACGTGAAGCTCATTCTTAGGGACAATCGGAATTCACTGGAAGAGGAACAAAGATGACAGAGGACTAAAATATCACTGGACTTGATTATTACTGTTAATATGACCTCGTCTATTCTCACAGGTTAGGGGACACAAAGATATCTAGGTAACAAAAATAAAGGCATGACACAAAGACCTATCATGTCAAAAACCGCACTCAGTATCCCCCCAAGAGCCGGTTAGCCCGTGTTTCCTACCCCTGCAAATGGCACCACTGTCTATGCATTTTTTTAACCCTGAAACATGGGGCCAATCTTGATACCTCTCTCTATCTCAGCCTCATCTCACTCCTCCAAGGCAGACTCATAAACGTTAATTGAATGAGTGAATAGGTGGGGAAAAAAATACCAAATCTTATTTCTATCCACTTCTCTCCATTCTCTTTGCCACGATCCCAGTTAAACCTCCATCATTTCTCAGCTAGACTACTGTAAGTATCTCCTAGTGGTCTTCCTCCCACTAGTTTCTCCTCAATCCAGTTCATACTGCACATTACAGCCCAAATGATCTTTCTAAAATACAGATAAGATCACTAAATCTTCTGCTTAAAAATTCTTCACTGGTTCCTCTTTACCCTTGGGATAAAGTCAAAACTTCTTATTGTGACTTACGGAGTATGATGTAGCTGGGGACCTCTTTCCCTCGCAGTGTCATTTCCTAATGCTCTCTCTATCCGTGCGGCATTTCATCCACACTGGCCTACTTTTCCCTTTCTTAGCACTGCCAAGTTCTCTTGCCCAGGGCCTTTGCATGAGCTGCTTCCTCCTTTGTCTCTTCTGCCTGCCTACCCCAACTTCTATCTTCCCTACTTAACCCCTTCTCAATTTTCCAGTCTCATCTAAGGTGACATTTCCTCCAGGAAGCCTTCTCCAATTGGCCAAGTTTAAGTGAGGCACCCCCTCCCAATATGCTCTCATAGCACCCATCATTTATGTATCATGCTTCTTCTATCTTACGTAGGATTGCCTGTTTCCTTGTTTAACTTCTCCACTAGATCCTTTCATGAAAGAACATCGCTATTCTCTTATTCATAGTTGTGGCCCATGATCCAGCACCTTGCCTGGCACAGAGTGAATTATCTCTGAATGCACAAGTATCTAGCTGGACTCCTTAACAAGCTGTATTACCTTTTGTCTTGCTGAGGTTGCAGAAACCAGATGTAATAATTATGCTATTCATTCCTGCAAAGTACTGTGCTAAGGTGGTTCCTATACTTTTCTTAATCTTCATGTTGTTATTCCCATTTTCTAAATGAAGGAACTGAGGCTTAAGTTGCCATGAATGACACTGATATTAAGGAATGGGACCCTCAGTCTGTTTGACTCCAGGGACCAGCTCTTTATATTTTCCATGTGAGCTACTGCTTCCTTAGAGTCAGAGAAAAAGTTTATTCTTAAAAATGTATAATGATCATTTTTTAAATCCTTAATTTCTCACTGCCTGCCAGTGTTCATTTGCCTTCTGACCTCCAATAGTCTGCCCTGAGTGTATTTTTCCTTTAAATTAAACTGAAAGTACCTCTCTTTGTGCTGTATTCTTTATTCTCAAGCTTTCTTCTACAAGCCCTATGTCTACAGGGGTTTTCAACCTTTCTTGCTTTCTCTACAGAGAAGGTAGCTGGGCCTCACATTTCTGTTTCATTTCTATTGTCCTTTTCAACAGGGATTATTTTCCTGAACCTGCTCTGTGATTACTCTTTCCATAGCACTTTACCTGAACTCAGTTAGTCCTTAATGTTCTTCAACAGTAGCCTGATGTCAGCCAACTTAGGGGGGCTTCCGCTAGTATTTCATTGGGGAAGCAAATTGCTACTTGTTACCACCTAGCCACTTAATTAACTGTGCTCTTTGTGGAAGAAATATCCAGAAGTACAGCTAGACAAGGGACATGTGCAGTTTCTGGAAAATTTTCCATTTTGTGTTGACCGTGATAGTTTTTAGGTTCCTTTAATTCAAACTAGCACACAGACGCACACAGTCAATTGCAAAATGTAAAAAAGGCAACAGAGTGTTCTGTGAATGAGTGACAGCTTTCTAGTTGGATAGATCTAGGTTTGAATGCTCTTTCTACCACTTCTCTGCCTATATGACTGCACTAAGTTACTAAAGCATTCTGTGCCTCAACTTCTTCATCTGTAAAATGGAGCTGATGATGGTGCCTATCTCTTAAAATAATGCATGGCACAGAGTAAGTACTCGGTTAACAATGGTGTTAGTGTTGGTGGTAGTAGTTAGAATAGAGGCTCCAGATGGGGCCACATGCTAATCTCAGTAAACTGAGGATGTTACCTTATGTGGAAAAGATGACTTTGCAGATGTGATTACATGAAGGCTCTTGAGATGGGAAATTGTCTTGGATTATCTGGGTGGGCTCTAAATGTAATCACAAGTGTTCTTTCAAGGAGGCAGAGGGAGACTACGTGGCCATGGAAGCAGAGAGAGATTTGCAGATGCTTTGCTCTTGGTTGTGAAGATGGAGGAAGGGGCCAGGGGACAAGAAATGCCAGGAATGCAGCTCTAGGAAGTGGAAAAGGCAGGGAAATGAATTCTCCTCTAGAGCTTCCAGAGGACGCCCAGCTCTGCTATCTTGGTTTCAGCTCAGTGAAACTATTTTGGACTTCTGGCCTCCACAACTGTAAGAGATTAAATATGAGTTGTTTTTAAGGCACTGGGTTTATGGTAATTTGATTCAGCAGCCAAAAGAGTACGGTGGTGATATTTTGGGAAATGAAAGGTGGCTCCAAATGAGCTGATAAAAAGGAGTAAAGTATTAATATAAGAAAGATGATATTACAAGGGTTAAATATGGAATAGAGAGGCCCTCTGAGTATTATATGTGTTCCTAAATATTTGGTCAGAGGAATCACAATGCTGGGACTAGAGGAAGTCCAGAAAGAGAATGTCAAAAGAGTAAAGCCATTTGTGGGGCTTGGACATAAACAGAAGTGAGCTCTCCTAGAGAAAGGAAGCATGGCAATTGAGGGTGGGGCCAACAGCCAGGTGTCTTGGCAGTTCGCAGAATGTCCTGTTCAGAAGAGAATGATCAGTGCAGGAGAAAGATCGGTTTGAGGAATTTCCCTGGGCAACCAGGCATGAATCTTAGAAAAGAGGAAAAGAGGAGCTGTGTCCCAGAAACAAAAGGAGCTGCTTTCTATTGTTCTCAGTGCCATGCTGGTGACAGAAAGAGGCAATCCAAGAAAATAAATTCTGAAAAAGCCCTCCTGGGTCTTTAAACCAAGTCCAGACTATTAACGCAGTACCTTCAACAAAATCTGTTTCTAGCGGTACCCTGAGAGGCCCTAGGCCTGAAGTAAAGCTTGGTGTTTCCCACGAGTACACACGGTGCCTGTTTATGTGCTCATGTTTTCATATCCTCTGTCTCCACTCTGCCCTCCTATCCTCCCTTTGGCCAACTGGCAAAGTCTTGCCCATCATTCAAGTCCCAAGACAAGTATGACCTCCTTAAACTAGCTTCCATGCTACCAATGCCTATATGTGGATTTTCTAGCAATTTTCACACTTTGCTGACCCCAAGCTTGAGTGCTTTTTGCTCCCTCTCCTCCAATAATTCTACCTGTTCCCCAAATAGAGAGCAGACTCCTAGAGACAAATAGAAGTCTATTGATTTTATCGATTCTGGTGGTTGCTACTCCCACAGTGCTTGGCATACAGGAAGCATTCGATAAATGTGAATGAATGGATTGATGAATTGATTCATTAATTGTACCCTGTGGGCACAGTTATCATAAGATAAAGAAAATAATGGAGTTCATAAATCCCAGGGTCAGTGTCTAAAGAAAATAAGCCCTTCCACTTTAACCTCTCAAAAGCAAGAAATTACAAAAGAACATAATAGAACTGCTTCATGCATGAAACAGACGTTAATTTCATTATCATCTATTTAACGTTCAATATCTAAGATAGAATTTTAAAACAAGTTTTCTTCACTCCCAGATCTAATTTACCATCGCTTTTATGATATGATTTTTTTTTTTTTACCAAAGCAGGTTATGAAAGGAGAGTACCACGTGAAATGCATGCTAATTTATTTTCAAGTACAGTAAAACCAGAGGTTGATTTTTGCCTGGTGTATTTCCAAGTATGAGGAAAATTTTCTGAGATTAATAATGTTTTTCTTTGTAAAGATAAATGTGTCATGTTTAATGCAAACTTTTTAAATGAATGCAACAATTATCTTTTCATTAAATAGTAAAAGCAGCAGTAAAACATCATGTTCACATTTGAAGCATAAATCACCTTAGATGAATTAAATGTATCACTAATAAGTTATCAAGTGATTAAATATCTACAGCATATAGCCACAACAAGCAGTTCACAACCTGGCTCTAAGAGTTTACCCTTGCTGTAAGCAGAAAAAAGTGCAGCTCTCTATCAAATAGAGTGCTTTCAGGGGAGAATGAAATCCTACACTTCAGTCATACATAAAGCATGTAGTTTTGAACTTTCTGTGTATGCAAGGCACAATGCCAGGCACTATCAGAAATACAAATATGTGTAGCAGCCATGTCCAGTTCCGATGCTTTACCACGGCTGAGAATTTCTAGTCATATTTACCAATAAACCATGCAATAGAATATTTCTTAACTGCGAAAGAATCTGATTAGCATGACTAAACTTGAGAAAGAACAATTGACGTTTTGATATTTCCTTAGCTCAGGTGGACTAGTTACATTTTTACTAGCTTTGAATACTCTATGATCAAGTCCTGTGCATGTGGTAGGAGGGTGATCTTAGATTAAAACATCAGGCAAACTCAGTTCTTTCATCCACTCACTGAGCAACCCTTTCTCCACAGACAGTTGCCTATTATTCTAAAATTGTCTCTGCCTTCTATTTCTCTCTTCTCCCCGTTATAGAATTCTGTGGCTCCATCCCAATCTGCATTATTTTTAAATTACTAAGACATTAGGTGCCATCAATTAGTAATACACTGGTTTTTTTTTTAATGGTCTCTTTTCCAAACTACCATAAAGTCAAGAGAGAGAAACGTGTACGAGTTCCATTTATCTCTGTCCCTGACTTTTTCTTTCTTTCTTTTTTTTTTTTGTTTGAGACAGAGTCTCATTCTATAGCCCAGGCTGGAGTGCAATGGCTCTATCTTGGCTCCCTGCAACCTCTGCCTCCCAGGTTCAAGCAATTCTTGTTCCTCGGCCCCCTGAGTAGCTGGGTTTACAGATACCGCCACCATGCCTGACTAATTTTTTTTGTATTTTTAGTAGAGATGTGGTTTCACCGTGTTGCCCAGGATGGTCTGGAACTCCTGAGCTCAGTCAAGCCACCCATATGAGCCTCCCATAGTTCTAGGATTACAGGCATGAGCCACTACGCCCGGTCTCTGTCCATGACTTTTACAATCTGGGTTATTCTGCTTTCTCAAAGTGAAATCATCCATTATGTCTATCTTTTTAAAAGTTTAGTATTGTTTCAAGTTTTGTTTATGAAAAGAAAGAGCCTACATCTATATAAAGTG
The DNA here is from genome assembly GCA_004027715.1 of Plecturocebus donacophilus. Classification (NCBI taxonomy): domain Eukaryota; kingdom Metazoa; phylum Chordata; class Mammalia; order Primates; family Pitheciidae; genus Plecturocebus; species Plecturocebus donacophilus. The sequence continues at coordinate 11,977 of PVKP010022375.1, read as the reverse complement.
TAAGATTTATAATACCCATTGCTGCATAAATTAATGTATTTACAGCTGAGTCTAAAACCACATACAAATAGAGCTGGGAAGATCTGAAAGGGGGCCATATGCCTAATATCACATTTCTAAATGCTTCCTTTTTATAGAAAATAAACTCTGAATTATTGAGGAAGGAAAGCTAATTCATCATAATGGAGGTTTAAACATAAAAGGAAAAGAAGAAAGAAAATAACATATGCTTGGATTTCAAAATCCTGTTACATCATAACACCCAAAATTGGAAGGAAGATAGAAAACACATCTTGAAAGCCTATTTCGCAGGCTTGGCTCCACCTCACAAAATCCCTGTGCCATTTTCTTAACAACCTTCTTTACATGTAGCAGTTAGATCTAATGAGAGGCTAAATCTTGCCTTTGTGTTAGAAATTGATTTATTTTTTTCTCCTCGTTCTGAGTTCTCCTGCAGCCAGCCCCAACTCAAGAGCCTGCTTCATTGTTCATTACTAGTATTTATCACTTTTACAGAATGCCACAGGGTGCTCAGAAATCTACCACGCTCTTCAAAAGAAAACACACAATCCCTACTCTTAGCAGGGGCCCCAGCCCATTAAAAGCATTGGCAGAATCTAAGAAAAGAACGCTATGGTAGTGATAAAATGATGCATCTGGTAGGAGGGCCACTTAGGCCACCTCTGAGAGGTGGATTCTGAGGGGAGATGGAAAAATGTGTGGCTGAGAACGCTTGCTCCCTCTTCCCTGACCACCCCTGCGATGCCTTTAAGCCAGTGGCCACCTCAGAGCAGGAGCAGGTGGCAAGCCTGACGTGGAACAAGCCAGGTATTCAAGTCACATCCTAGGAGGGGCGAAAAGTGCAATTCCTCCTCAGTGGGAAAATCTCATCCACCAGCGATCTGTATGAAGCATTCAGAGTGAGAACATTTGACGAAGGAGAAAAAATATCTAATCCCATTACCTTTGATAAGTGCTCAGAGGAAACTCCTATAAAAACAAAGATTAGAATGCTGCATAGGGATGGCATAAACCCATGCCCTCACACCGACCTCATTTCCTCTTCCATATTACCCGATAAATGCAGTTTTCTCCTAAAGGGTATTTTTTTTAATAAATAAAATCAGTAAGATCCTAAGATAGGTGTATTATTCTGAGTGGGAAAGTGATGTGTTTGGTTTCATTTCCTCCTGGTGTCATCATCCTTTGCCATCAGCAATGCTACCACGATTGGAACACTGATTTTAATATTTCATACTTTAATTGACTCTAGTTCTCCTGTATACCTACCCAGTTTGCAATTTCAGGTGACAGTATATTTTCAGCTCAACTTATTTTAATTCTTATCCTAGACTCTGTGGAATCGTATGACGGCAGGTTTAAGGCTAATATTAATCACTTCTCATTTCTGGCAGGGTGGCATAATTATTAAATAGGTATATAAGGTCAAGTTAAATATAGTCAACATCATCTTTATATTTGTTTTATAACAACAGTGCTTCCCACGTAGCAGACACTCAATAAATAGTTGATAAAAGAATAATGGCAATGGGGGGAGGCACTACATAATTGGAAGGGAGAAGGGGGAGAAAAATCTTCCTACGGTATTATTTGAACTTTGCAGCTACATTTGTTTCCATTAAATTAATTATAATCACCAGATAATGAAACTCACATGGGACGCCCTTATATCTACAATGACTATGACTGGCTACAGAAGAGCTTTTATGTTAGAAAGGAGGGTCTTTTCTGTGAAGCACTCACTCTATAAAAACTTGCCGTTCTTATAGAATGTAAATGGTAAATGTGGCATTAGTGTTCTGCTTCTTTCTCCAAAGGATATTTTTTTAAAGAACCCACAAATGTCATCTCATCTGTTTTTAAGTATAAGGCTGCTGGATAAACAGCTAAATCATCTAAATCCAATGGGAAAATTCAAAGTTTAAATAAACTATTTTATCTCATTAAAAATAAGTGGTACTGACTGACACAGAGCATATGGGTTTTTGCATACAGTTACATGTAAATTTTCTTAACTTTGAATATAAAATTCTAGTTGAAGCGGAAGAAATGGAAGAGCAAAATATAATCTATAATGATGATTCTTTGAGAATTTTAATTTCTGATTCTCTGGTCCAGCTTTAATCAATTTCCAGTCAAAGCTTGTTCCTTAGATTATCTTGGTACATAACGGAGTTGTATCTTTAGGTTGAGATAAAGTGAAGACAACATAAATTCTGAAAAGCAGATCCCTGGTGGTGTAGGTTTGGGGTTCTTCCACAGAATTCGTTTTTTTTAAGTTACATATGCTAATTGTGAAAAAAATTCAGATAGTACAGATTGATACAGAGTTCAGAGTAAAAGCCCTCTCCCCCACCACGCTCCAGTCTTATTTACCAAAGGCAACCATCACTGTTACCATTTTAACATTCTCCTTCTGCTATTTTCTTCATATACTCAAACATACAAATATGTATATGTGTATGTATACATTCACCTATGTACATATACTTGGTTATATGGGGTGCTCATTCATTTGGCAAATGTACAATGGTCATCTACTGTGTGCCAAGGTCACTTCTAGGCACTGGGAACACAAGATTAAATCAAAACAAAATTCTTTCCTTAACGAAGACTACATTCTACTATATTAACATCACATATTAAAGAACTAGTATATTAGCAATACACATTGAGGAACATTATTCACTATCACACATTTTGCTTTTACAACCAGTGCTATGATGAATCATCTGTTAAATAAATCTTTATACCAATTTATGAGTTGGATAAATTGCAGAAATTATTTTTATATAGTCAATCTTTAGGTCAACGTTTTCTTTGAATTATTAACTTTGTTAGAAATGGATTGGGAGTTTTTCATTGCTAATTAAATTAATGCAACAATAGAATTTTGACACTGTAGTACTTAATCTTTTGGAAATCAACACCTTCAGGTATCTTAATAAAGATATCAAAGTTTTATCTGAATTGAATCCTCTTAGATTCATCTATGAGAATGCTCCAAAAGGAAGTCTGTTCAGAAGTCCTAGTTTCCCTCTATTTTCATTGATCACACGTGCTAGAAACCTCTGATTTAAATATTTCAGGATACCCAAATGCCTCCCAAACAAAATATTTATCTTTTTGTTTGTTTGTTTCTGTGTAACAGAAGAGAAAAATAAAAGGTGTTTAGTAAATCAAAACAAAACAGGCCAGTCGTGGTGGCTCACACCTGTAATCCCAGCACTTTGGGAGGCTGAGGTGGGCAGATCACTTGAGGTCACGAATTCGAGACTAGCCTGAGCAACATGCCAAAACTCCGTCTCTACCAAAAATACAAAAATTAGCCGGACGCGTTGGCATGAGCCTGTGGTTCTAGCTACTCAGGAGGCTGAGGTGGGAAGATTGCTTGAGCCTGAAAGGTCAAGACTACAGTGAGCTGTGAAAGAAAGTAAGGCCTGTCACAAGAAAGAAAAGAAAAGGAAGGAAGGAAGGACAAATGTATCTGTTAATTCATAGAAAACTAAATAAAAAGATTAAATTATGCCACCAACACAATGGGCAGAACAAAAGTTACTGTTATTTATGAGATTATCCTTTAGGAAGCCATTTGAGTTGTATTTATTACAAGGGAAACCAGGTCAAAATTTACATCCAGGAGCATGCTCAAATGGAAGGAGAGAAGTTGACAGACAAGTGGGTGTACGAGGGAGAAAGGTGCTCTCACCTCCTCTGCCTCAGTGTTGGGGGGGCATCTAAGCTGCCTCCCATTCCCCACCCCCACATCCCCCGCAAGGGCCTTCTTGCCCCTACTTTGTATTTTGTTTCACTTTTCTTCCGGTAATATTGAGAGCATATGGCTGGTTTGGGCAGAAACGATGAAGCTACATAAATTATTTTTCCTGACTTAGAATATGTCCCCTCCTGGAAAAAAAAAAAAAAAGGTTTTTTTCGGCCATTCCAACACAAAACAGTTTTTTTTTTCCCTAGATGTTTATCTAAGTCTGCTACAAGGAAAAATACCATGATTCCTTTTGTCAAATGAGATATCAAAAATGAGGCTTAATTCAGTGTTTTTCTATTGATTCAGAATTTTTTATACTAAACAAACAATTATTAACTTGAGTCAGTGGCTAAGTGCCTACTCATCTAGCTGTAGTGGGGCATTTGAATCACAGAAAGCCAGCATTGTCCCTAGGAGGAAGCATGAGTATCTGAAGTATCTCACCCATCAGATCAGCTTGACTCATCACCAAAAAGGTAAAGAAAGAAAATGACAAAAGAAAGCCTTTCTCAAATGAAATACACCTGCATTGTTACTGTCCATGGGTAGTTCACAGTTTTTGTAATAAGAAAAGCATCACCATTGAATATAAAGTGTGCTTATGCGTTCATGTGTGTGTGATGGAGAGAGGATACCAAAGACTGACTTCCAGTCAATGTCTGGAGACAGAAGGAATAATGGAGTGTGCACGCATGGATTCTGGTTACTTCTATATGCAAAGATAATCATTTATTATCTTGACTAAGCATTCATATCTCTTTACAGTTTTTACCATCAAAAGGTTGGCATGATCTAGGTTCCCAGTGTAAAATACAAGATGTGACCCAAATCTATTTGTATAAATCAATGCCTCTTACATGTCTCTATGACCACCTTTCATTTGCACTGATACCTTGAAGGAAACATATCCTGGCACAGACTTGACACAAAATATGAAGTTTCCAAAGGCTGAGTCCCTTCTGTACACAGCAGCTATTCCTTCAGGTTTGTCTTCTACATATTGATACAGGGAGATCAAAACAGTTTCACGAAATTGTTGAAACGTATTCATAAACAATGGTGAGATCAATAGTTGCAGTGTGACGGACTGGAAAGTGCACTGGAACAAAAGGAGATCTAAATTCTAACCCAGTTCTGTCACTTATTAGCCATATAAGCTGTAATTTACATTCTGGGTGTCAGTTTCTTTGTTTGTACGTGAAGAAGTTGACATTTCCCAAAGAATGATTTGAATAGATATTAATGTGAAGAAAAGGAGTTGAATTTGAGAAACTGAGTAATATATTCAGGTTTCTATATTGGCAGAAATCCTAGAATCTTTAAGATGCTCATATGGATAGAAACTCTTTAAAAGAACAATAAAGAGTCTCCCAAACCCTCTTGGAACCACATTTCACAAAGCCTTTCTAAGGATTAGTGGTCCGTAAAATGTGCTTTGGAATACACAGGGTCAGATGACAGTCTTTGGATTCTGTTGACTGGTCCTGCCATGATCTGCTGATGGTACTGTCTGGGCCTGGTAGAGTTCAGTTGACTCTGCTGTGGGTTGTGGCTGTACTTCCCCAAATATCTCCACAGCAACATCCAACTGCAGCTCCTTGGATGCCAGCAGAGCCTCTCTTCTGAATACTGGTCATGCGTGCCCCCTCTACACACATGCACCAGCTCCTTTTTGCACAGGGATGTGTTCCCTCATGATCCCTATTTGCCCACATCCATTGCCAGGTTTCTTCTCTGCCCTTAGTGGAGGAAAATCTGGGATGAAAGGTATCCATACTTTATTTCTCAGCTGAATAAAACAGGTACAACCTGGGTGATACAATTTGAGATTTCATGAGCACTTTTACTTTAATGTATGTTGTTTTATTTTATACTCTGCTTAGAATTGGAATTATGAAAATTAATAATAGTCTCTGCCAGACAGATGATATCATACTTCATCTCCAGTTGCTTACAGGTTGGTGGGTTGGTGGGTGAGACAGATCTATAACAAATGGTGGTCACAGTGTTACATTAGTAGTATGTGCAAGTTGCTAGAGCAAATCTTGATTTTTTAAGGTTAGCTCTGTATTTGTTTTATCAAGGCAGGGCATTATGGAATTCTTGGTCTTTCAGAATATAAAGGGCTTAAATAAAAGATCAGTCTATAAGTCTCCTGTTTATTTACTGTGATGGGATGTTTCAGGTGACTGTATATTTTCTTGTTCATTTGTCGACAAGAAACAAAAATTCCATGAATGACTCTTTTGCTCTTAAAGAACGTTGTCAATGAAATTGACATACCAGGCACCTTGCTAGGTGCTGATACAAAGCCAGTAAGAGGCTCACTCTGCTTGCATGACCTTTATGGGTTTCCTGAGCAGCTAGCGAGGAGTTGGTCTTTACACTCGTGCCTTTGACCCAAACCATAGCTCCTAAGAAAATGAACGGAGCACGTGCAGCCCACAACTGAAGAGAATCTGAATATAAGTAAGCACTGCAGTGGCCATGTCTACCCATAAAGTCTCCCTCCCACTGCCCAGAAGCTGCCACCCAAATTCCTGTCTACATGGTTAGTTCTGTGCAGCCACCTGCTGAGTTTAGAGTACCCAGTTGCTCAATCAAACCCTAATCTAGATGTTGCAGTGAAGTAATTTTATACACGTGGTTAAAATCTATAATTAGTTGACTTACATAAAGATTACCCTCAATAATGTGGCTGGGCCTCAACCAATCAGTTGAAAGGCCTTATAAGCAAAAACTGAGGTTTTCCTGACAAGATTCTGTCTCAAGACTGCAGAGTCAACTCCAGCCTGAGTTTCCAGCCTGCCAGACCACCCTGTGGATTTCAGACTTGTTACTCACCATAGTCATGCCAGCCAATTCCCTAAAATAAATCTATTTTTTTTCTGTTCTGTTCTGAGAACCCTGACTGATCCCCAGTCCCCTATACACAGGCCTCTGGAGATCCCCCAAGTGCACTAATCTTCACCCTCAACCCCTTCCCACCCCCAAGCCCAGAGTCTTGGATCCACTGCATGTTCCATAAAGGGTCACTTCTACCATGAATGAAACAGGTTTTAAGGGTTTGTACCATGTGGGAACTTAACCATCACTTAAACATGATTTCTATATGAAAAAGCAACCTACAAATACACTTTGAATTAGTTGGCATGTCATATGTTACTTTATATCATCTTTAGCTTTATAGTCAGTCTCTGAAGTAGGTATTACCATCCTCACTTTATGTTTGAAAACCTGAAGTTAAAAGATGTTCGGGTAACTAGGCCAAAATCACGTGTCTGGTCTAAGTAGAGTCAGATTTGAACACAGGTTGACGTGATTCCAAAATCTATACTGTATTCATTGCACCATGCTCCTTCCTTATAAATGAAAAACTACCTAAGTAAGAATTACATGGTAGAAAATATTTTATTTTCTTCTGTGCCACTTTTGTAAGCATACTCTATGGAGAAGAATTTAAACATTAGCTAACATTTATTGAGGACTTACCATGTACCTGTATCTTGTTTTAAAGATTCTTTAAACATCTGAGTTAAATTATATATTGTTTCTGTAGATGGACATTTCAAAATTCTAAGACATTGTTAGTACTAATGATTTTCTCAGCTCCATTACTTTGGGCCATAGATATTTAATGAAAGCTTTCTACCCCCATTTTTAAATAATCAATGTTTCATATTCACACTGAATGCTATATAAATTATAATAAAAAGACAGGATTGTTCTTGAAAGTTTTTTTGTTTGTTTCATTTTGTCTTTTTTTCCTTTTTCTTTTTCTTTTTTTTTTTTTTTGAGATAGAGTCCAGCTCTGTCACCCAGGCTGGAGGGCAGTAGCGTGATCGTAACTCACCGCAGCCTTGACCTCCTAGGCTCAGGTGGTCCTCTCACTTCAGCTTCTCAAATAGGTAGGCCTACAAGCACAGGCCTCCACACCGAGATAATTTTTAAATATTCTGTAGAAATGAGATCTTGCTACATTGGCCAGGCTGGTCTCAAACACCTGGGCTCAAGCAATTCTTCCCCCTCAGCCTCTCAGAGTGTTGGGTTTACAGGCATGAGCCACTGTGCCTGGCCTGGCCTGGCCTTTTTTTAAAAATGTTTTGAACCCCACTGTCCCTGGCCCCCAGAGGTTGATGTATAAGAACATGAAAAAGCATTCAAACATCAGGCTTCCTGCCTTTACTTTGCACAAGGAATAACCCAGCTGACGGACTCACTCATCTGGGTGGCCACTCTCACCCTGGCCAGTGTTTACTCTGACTCTCGGCTACACAGAGACCTCTTTAAAAAGACATGCAGGTCTGTGTTTATTCTGAAGACACAGAACTTTTAAGAAATACTCTCCTACATGACTACGATCAGTACAGAAGTATAATCAGTAAAAGTAAAGGTAACTAAAGACTAAGGAGCTCACTTCAAGAAGTATACTTTAGGGTCTCAAAACTATTCATGCAGCAAGCATCTGTTAAGTGCTTGCTTTACAGAAGATACTTGGGGAAGAATGAAGATGAATAACTGTGTCTCTCTGATTAATAATGAAGGTGGCAGAGCCCTGGGGCAGACACTCTAACAGTGATGCTTTTCTAAGCAATGGTTACAACCAATGAAATCAATTAGTGAAATCAATTTAATGGGTCAGAAACACCATTATTTTTAATTAAATAGAGTACAATAGAAGAGAAGGAAAATAAAGACAGAGTGCATGGCATGCCAAAAGGTTAAATATTTCTCTCTTTCTTTCCCTTGCATATGTGCTTATACTGGTTTCCAAAGTAAAATGTGTTTCTTACTGTGAGATGTAGCCAAAAGCTCTTTAAAAGCCACTGCTGTAGAGAGAGAGAGAGAGAAAGAAGAAAACAACAGCCTGGCTTTCAGGAAGTCTGAATCTTGCTGGGAAGATAAAGCTATTCATGAACAGCAGAATTCTTTGTCTATGGCAACTAATGACTAAGAGGTACAATGAACGTCGCCGACTTAGTGTCCCATGGGATGAAGATCATGGGAAAAAGTCAATGTGACAGCACATTATTCCTTTCTCTTTGAAAACCTTTCTTCACTCAGCTTCCAGGACAACACACCCTTGTTGATCCTTGTAAGCCTGCCTAGTTTGTGGTTTCCTGGCTCCCAACTTCTAAAGATGGAGCAATGCTGAGTGGACATGGCTCTTGGGCTACTTCTCCCTTCTACCAACCGTCACTCCTTAGGTCACCTGCTTCATTCACAGAGCTCTAAGTACCAGGTGTATGCCCACACGGATGCTTGCAGCCAGATTGCCTACCCCCCAGACTTAGATAGCTAACTACCCTATTCAACATCTCTGCTTAGATGTCCCATGGACATTTCAAGCTTCCTGCATCCCAAACTCAACTCCTAATCTCCATCCCAAGTCTACTCCTTCTTTAGGCCTCGTCATCTCAACTAATGGGAATTCAGTCCTTCCTGTGAATCAGGCCAAAAAGCTGAGTCGCCCTTAGCTACGGTTTCTCAGTCCACACATCCAGATCATCATTAACAAACCTCTTGGCCCTGTCTTCTCTCTCCAGCGCTGCTCCACCCCGCCCCCTCCCTCCTTCAGCGTCAACCTAGGTTATTGCAGGAGCCTCAGACTTCCGTCTCTGATTCTACCCTTGCTGCCCTTGAGTCATTGTCAACTTGGCAAGCCAAGTGATTGATTCTCTTAAACTAGAATGTGTCTGTGTCTCCTCAAAACCTCCATTCTGTTCCCATCTCACCCCAAGTAAACGCCACAGTCCTTAGCACAGCTTGTAAAGCTCCTGAAACGAACCCCCACACCTCTAATCACTGTCCTCACCTTCTGCCGCCTCTCACTCCACTCCACTCACCTGGCCTCCCGCCGTGTGCATGGCAGTCCTGCCCTTTCTTCAGGACATTCTCATCTGTGCTTCTTTCTGCCTTGAGCACTCTGCCTCCAGACCACAGGACAGACTCCCTCACCCCATTCAGTTGGTACCTAGAGGTCTCTTCACATGACATCCCGTGATGACACTATTCACATTGCCCATCCCACCACCCTCCTCTCCTCCACACAATCTTTCCCCCTTTCCTGCTTTCATTTTTCCATAGCACATGTCATTGCCTAACATACATTTTGCTTATTTTATTAGCATCTGTCCTCTCACTTCCCCATGAGGGCAGAACTTTATTTTTAAATTTTAGATTCAGTGCGTACATGAGCAGTCTTATTACGTGGATAGACTGTGTAATGCTGAGGTTTGGGTTTCTATTGAACTCATCATCCAAATATCATGAGCATAGCACCCAGTAGAGAGTTTTCAACCCTCGCCATTCACCATCCCCTCTTTTGGACTTCCCAGTGTCTACTGTTGCCATCTTTATGTCTGTGTGTACCCATGGTTTAGCTCACATTTACAAGTAAGAACAGGCAGTATTTGGTTTTCTGTTTTTGCGTGAATTCATCTAGGAGAATGGCCTCCAGCTGCATCTGTGTTGCTGCAAAGAACATAATTTTGTTCTTTTTATGGCTGCATAGTATTCCATCGTGTGTATGTACAACATTTTCTTTATCCAACCTACCACTGATGAGCACCTACCTTGAGTCTGTGAATTTAGTGTTGTTGAATAGGGCTGTGATAAATATGTGAGTGCAGATGTCTTTTTGGTAGAATGCTTAATTTTCCTTTAGATATATCCAGTACTGTGATTGCTGGGTCAAATGGTAGTTCTGCTTTTAGTTCTTTGAGGAAAAGAGATTTTTTTTCTCTGCTTATGAATTGCTATGTCCCCAGTACCTAAAATAGCACCTGTCTCATGATACAGTGCTCTTTATGTATCCATCGGTTCTGCATCTGTGGATTTAACCAACCATGGGTCAAAAATATTTGGGAAAAAATCCACAAAATTGCAAAAAACAAAACTTGAATTTGCTGCATCCTGAGAACTATATTGAAACCACACAAATGAGGTGACATGCAGGCATTGTATTAGGAATTATAAGGAATATAGATATGATTTAAAGTATATGAGAAGATGTGCATAGATTATGTGCAAATACTGCACCATTTTATATCAGGAACTTGAGCATCCATGGATTTTGGTATCCTGGAACCAGTCCCCCACAGATACCATCGGATGACTGTATATACTTAATAAATATGTATTGAACAAGCGAATGAATACTTTTAAAGCATTTTGACAAAGTCACAGAAGAAGTAGAACTTTTAACTTCAGCTTAACCACAAAGTAATCAGTTTAAAGTGAAAGAAGAGAACCCTATAATGAATACTCCAGGTGGAACATTTCCTTTCAATGGACCTTGAGCTAGCCCAGAAGCACTGATTCAGATAACTATTGAATGTATCATACTCATCTGTACATATGTTTGTGGGACATCCTCTGTTCATTATAGATATCTTGCTGCCTGTGGAAAGTGGGTTAAAACATAGCTTAAATTACACATCCTCAAGAGGCAACTTCCCTGTAAGGTGATTATGAACATGGAATTTTGAATCACACATGTGCATGAGGACACCAAAATATTACTCAGTTCTTTTCCCACTATCAAGAGCTAGATGCATGTGGTTTGATGGTTTCATTGTGTTCGAATGGATGGGATTCAGGAAAGAAAGATTATTTTGGCCCATTTGAATGCTGTATGCTTTCAGGTGTTATAAATGTAGCTTGGAATAAAAAGTTCAAACAGCCCCAAGATCAGTGGGAATCAGATGATGATTATGAAAAGCAGGAGCTTCTGAGTTGTGTCTCTTCTTAAATCTATTGAGGTTTTTGTTTGTTTATAAATGCCAAATATGTAAGTTAATGATTCACAAGTATAATATGTAAGCCTCATTTGAGAAACTTAATATTTCAAAATTGATAACAGAGACACTAAAGGAAAATATTTGCTGAAATCTATTTTAAAATTTATAATTTTAAAATTAAGTATTAATACTTGAGATGATTGACCTGGTATTTTATGGAGTATAGTTGTACCATTTGTTAATAAGATTATCAGATTTTGTGTCCTAAGGAAAAAATTCATATACAAGTTTGACAAGTTAGCAACAGACAGATGTGCTGAGAGGTTTATGTGATTTTAGGCAATACTAAGGATTAGTGTCAATGAATGATGTTTCCACATGTGGGCTTCTATTGACACCAAGAGGAAGGTCACTAATTTTCTGCCCACATCTCTGCTTCTGAACACCA
>PVKP010022374.1:0-37772 GCA_004027715.1 Plecturocebus donacophilus | reverse complement strand
CATGATACTGGTACCAAAACAGAGATATAAACCAATGGAACAGAATAGAGGTCTCAGAAAGAACGCTATACAACTACAACCATCTGATCTTTGACAAACTGGACAAAAACAAGCAATGGGGAAAAGATTCCCTATTTAATAAAGGGTGTTGGGAAAACTGGCTAGCCATATACAGAAAGCTGAAACTGGATCCCTAACTTACACCTAAATTACAAAAATTAATTCTAGATGGATTAAAGATTTAAATATTAGGCCTAATACCATAGAAGCTCTAAAATAAAACCTAGGCATTACCATTCAGGATATAGGCATGGGCAAGGACTTCATGACTAAACCACAAAAAACAATGGCAGCAAAAGCCAAAATAGACAAATGGGATCTAATTAAACTTAAGAGTTCCTGCACAGCAAAAGAAACTATCAATAGAGTGAACCAGCAACCAATGGAGTGGGAAAAAATGTTTGCAATCTACCCATCTGACAAAGCGCTAATACCCAGAATCTATGGAGAACTTAAGCAAATTTACAAGAAAAAACAAACAACCCCAACAAAAAGTGGGCAAAGGTTATGAACAGACACTTTTCAAAAGAAGAGATTTATGTAGCCAACAAGCATATGAAAAAAAAGCTCATCATCACTGGTCATTAGAGAAATGCAAATGAAAACCACATCGGGATACTATCTCACACCAGTTAGAATGGTGATCATTAAAAAACCCAGAGACAACAGATGCTCATAAGGATGTGGAGAAAAGGGAACAATTTTACACTGTTGGTAGGAGTATAAATTAATTCAACCCTTGTGGAAGACAGTGTGGCAATTCCTCAAGGATCTAGAAATAGAAATATCATTTGACCCAGCAATCCCATTACTGGATATATATAAAAAAGGATTACAAATTACTCTTTTATAAAGACACATGCACAAATATGTTCATTGCAGCACTGTTCACAATAGTAAAGACTTGGAACCAACGCAAATGTCCATCAGTGATAGCTGGATAAAGAAAATGTGCCACATATACACCATAGAATACTATGCTGCCATAAAAAGGACGAGTCCATGTCCTTTGCAGTGACATGGATGACACTGGAAACCATCATTCTCAGCAAACTGACAGAAGAACAGAAAACCAAACACCGCACGTTCTCACTCATAAGTGGTGTTGAACAATGAGAACACACAGACACAGGGAGGGGAACATCATACACCAGGGCCTGGGGGATGGGGGGCTAGGGGAGGAATAGCAGGGGGTGGGGGTATTAGGGAGGGATAGCATTAGGAGTAATGTGTAATGTGGATAATGGAGTGATGGATGCAGCAAACCACATTGCCATGTATGTACCTGTGCAACAATCCTGCATGTTCTTCACATGTACCCCAGAACTTAAAATGCAATAAAGCATATATATATATATTTTAAAAAAGAAATGAAATCAGTATATTAAAGAGATGTCTGTACTCCGCCCCCAAAAAAAAACTATCAAAGAGGTTCTGCAATATATGTGATCTCCTAGATACAGGATTTAAGGAATAAAAATGAAGAGTCAACAGAGAAGAATCTTTTGCAATGACTTAGACTATTTTGTGCGTTGACTCTTACCTCCATGAAGTAGGCAAGGGGATGATGTTTCTACTAATTGTAAACAAGGGAGAGGGTCTTTCAAGACGACCAAATAGTCAGATAATGTAAGTTTAGGAAGCATAAATATTGCATGAGACACTGTGGCTAACCTGGCCTGATGTACAAGGCAAAATAAGGGAAGATGTAGCAGTAGGAAAAAGCTGTATTTCTATCTACTTAGGGATAAAAGTGTCTGATGAAGGGGACTGCATGAGGAACATGTGATTGAAAACAGACTTGGAGCTATCTTATGAGGGAGCATGTTTAAAAGAATCACCTTGAGGGTAAAGAGATAACTGGAAAAAATCATGGATTCTCAGGATATAAAGTAAGTTATCAGGGATTAAAGGGTCCACATAGAGGAGGCATATTTGCATCTGATGAATTGTAGTTGGAAGTTACTTGCGAGAATATTTCCAGGAAAAACATTAATTTTTTATATCAGAGTTATCTCTCAGCATTAACACTAGATCACAAACAGCACTAGTAAAAAGTCTGCCCCACTTGTAGAAAAAAGAACATTATCTCTCTATGATCATAATCTTGAAGAGGTCAGAAACTGGGGCTCCACAATGAGCTAGGGAGTCTGTAAGAGAAATTGAAACTACTCCCATCCTTCGCTATAGCTTCCAAGACTGAAAGAGACCCAATCAGGAGAATAGAAAAATCTGGAGTTAAATAGTTAAGTCTGGAGTTCTGAAGATTATACTGAACACAAATTTAAAGAAAATAATAAAAGATAACATTCATTAAATATATAAGCACTATGAGGAAAACTGTGAATCTTAGCTTAGCTTTCACCAAAAGCAGGTAAACAAGTAGCTCCTAAAATAGATTAGAGACTCTGTGGAAAAAAACAAAACAAAACAATATTGAATTATGGTTGTGATTTATTGAGTTCATTTCTAGTTTATATAATAAACTAGATTTAAGGAAAACTTGAATAGGAAAACATACATTGTTCTTGATAGGAAAGCTAATATAAATATACTAATTGTTCCTAGGCTAATTCATAAGTTTGCTATATTCTTTATTTAAATTAGTTAAGAAACAAAATTAGTTTAAATCAATAAAAATTAATTTCTCTAATGTTGTCAGAGTAATAGTACTGTTTTGCATAGTTGCTTGCAATGAAACTTGAGAGCTGAAAAATAATCTAAAGACTTTTTTTAAAGTGCCAAATTATAATCATCTTAGCATTATTTCGAGGAACAGAGAGTGATTGGGCAATTGGCTTCCAATTTCCCAGCAGGTTATTTCCAGGGAAAAATAGAAGGCAGATTACTCAGAAATAGTCTCTTGGCATGATCTTGCTGTAAAGTAAATTATGAATTATAAAATTCCAAAATTTCACTGAGACTTGAATTAATAGGAAAACATACATTGTTTTTGAATAGGAAAGCTAATATAAAGATACTGATTGTTCCCAGGCTAATTCATAAATTTGACATATTCTTTATTTAAATTTCTTTCTGGCTTTTCTGACAGCTTTAAGGCTTTTTTTCATTTTGATATGATCCTTTTATCCTTTATTTAATTTTTAATAATTTATTTAATACTACAATATTCTCTTAAGTAGTCTCCTCTTTAGGTCTTTACATAGTTGCAGGAATAGTCTTTCTATAATTTTAATATTTTTGTATCTATCTATGTGTAAAATGCTTTAGTGACTTTCTGATTTCTCCTAAGCAAAGTTCACACTCCTGGCTGAAGAATGCAGGTTCTCCAGGAACTAGTGCCTGACTGCATTTCCTAGCCTGTGTGTTGCTCACTCTTTTCTAATGCATTCTGCTTTATACATCAGGCTGTCTAAGAATCAGCTGAAATATTACTTCTGCTATGAAACGTTACTAGATTCCCCATCTACCTTACCTTCTAGGTAAAATTGAACCGTCATATCTTTGACTCTCCTGAACTTGAAATGAGCTTTTATAGTAATATCTGTAATGCTTTATTATACCTAAGTATTTGGATGACAACCTTTCTGAACTAGTCTGAATCATTCTACTTTATTGATATTTGTATAACCTAGCAGGGCATTTACATACATTAGATTTATAATAATTGTTGATTGATTGGATGTATCGTTGAAGTTTCCACCCCATGTTTACATTGTTTCTGAAAATAGGAAATATCTAACTGAAACTCCATTCTCAGATGATTTATTGTTGTGTGATTATGTTTCATGACCCTTTTTTAAGATACCATATGTGGGACACTATAGTGGATACCATGGTGTGTTGTTTAGATCACTTTTCAGAATACAACTGCTAACATACAGCCCTAGGTTGTGAAACCTTTTAAGGAATTAATAAAAAGAACTTGATGTTGAGAACTTTCCTGCTCAAGGTTACATACACTACCTGGGACATCCAAGAAAGACCCAAGTCCTTTACTCGCAGGGCAACCCTGAAGAACCTAAGATGTTTCAGAGATCACTTTGCAGTGAGCTGAATCTTTGGATGAAACAACATTGCAGCCTAATTCTCCCTCTGAAGAATGTGGATTTTTTATTTTTATTTATTTATTTATTTTTTTTGCCACAGATACTGGCTTCAAGAAGAGAACACTTACATTCTTTTACGCTGTTACAGAAGAAATGTTTGTGCCTGACCCCCCAATTCATATGTTGAAATCTTAATACAGAATTTGGTATGTTGGTACTAGGAGTTGTGTGGCCTTTGATAGGTAATTAGGTCACGAGGGTGTGATTAACACCTTTATAAAAGGAGCCCCACTGAGATCCCTGATTCCTTCTGCCATATGAGGACACGTAGAGAAGATAGTCATCTGGAAAGCAGGAAATGAGTCCCCGCCAGAAAGTAAATCTACTGGCACTTTGATATTGGACTTCCCAGCCTTCAGAACTGTGAGAAATAAACAGTTTTGTTTAAGCCCTCTATTCTATGGCATATTTATTATAGTAGCTAAAATTAAGACACATGTTAGTCTCCCTGTCAGAATCTGCTTTTAGAAAATCTCAGCCTAAAATAGGTATGCAGGGTGATCCAGAAGGAAATTAGTTGCAAATTTATTTTTTTATCCAAAATATTAGAGGACATCACATTTTACTAATAGTTAATGTGCACATGGATATGGAGTTTCCCCTCATATATGTTGCCCGATATCACACACAATGTAAGAGATACCCTAAAAGAAGAGGGAGAATTCTCAATGTATAAGAGTTTCCACTTGTAGTCACATGATTGAATGGATTTATTTGTATTAAATTGTCTAATGTTAGCTAAACTAACACAGTACATGAAAGTAGCTGACAAAGATACGTGTAAAAGGCACCAAAGATTGACAATAACTCTAATAGTACAAGTAAACGGAAAGCAAGTCATATAGCATTGAGAGTTCTCATGGAATTAGTTCTTGCTCACCACCAGTAAGAGATGACCTGTTTATACATGGATTCCCTCAGAAGTCCTCCTTGACTATAGCTGATGTGAAAGACTAGATTAGTGGAGTTGGAAAAGCTTTATAACCAATCTGTCATATGCTTGATATTTAAAAGTATGTGTTGGTTTTGTTTTTTGCCACATTCACTTTAGTTTTTGAATAAATATTTTCCAAGTACCCACTAGTGATTTTTCTGCTCCTCTCCCCCTCTTCCCACCCTCCACTCTCAAGCAGACCCCAGTGTCTGTTTTCTCTTCTTTGTCGTCATGAGTTCTGATTTAGCTCCCACTTATAAGTGAGAACATGCAATATTTAGTTTTTTGTTCCTGTGTTAGTTTGCTAAGGATAATAGACTCATGCTCCATCCATGTTTCCATAGAGGACATGATCTCTTTCTTTTTTTATGGCTGCTTAGTATACCACAATGTACATGTACCATATTTTCTTTATCCATTCTGTCGTTCATGGGCATTTAGGTTGATTCCATTCATTTGCTAATGTGAATAGTGCTGCAATGAACATTTGTGTTCATGTGTTTTTATGGTAAAATGATTTATATTCTTCTGGGTATATACTCAGTAATGAGATTGCTGGGTGGAATGGTATTTCTGCTTTTAGTTCTTTGAGGAATTGCCACACTGCTTTCCCCAATGGTTGAACTAATTTACACTCCCACCAAAAGTGTGTGTGTCCCCTTTTCTCTGCTACCTTACCAACATCTGTTACTTTTTAATAATAGCCATTCTTACTGGTGAGAGATGGTTCTCTTTATGGCTTTGAATTGCATTTCTCCAATGATCAGTGATATTTAATCTTTTTTTATACACTCTAGGCTTAATACCTGGGTGATGAAATAATCTGTACAACAAACCCCCATGAAATGAGTTTACCTATATAACAAATCTTCACATGTATCTCAGAACCTAAAATAAAATTTTTAAAAAGAGAAGAGAGAAAAAGGAAAAGTAAAACTGTTCAACATACTTTAAATCAGTGCAGCCCAGTTACTAGCAGAAGAGAACAATTAGAAGCAGAGCTCTCTGAAATTGAAAAAGCTGGGAAAGGTATGACCTCATTTGAGTTATGTCTTTGAGATGGAAAATAAAATAATTACAAACTGTTATTATCAGAGACTAATAATAAAAAGAGAAAGAAATCTAGATAACTACATTCAAAATGGGTCACTCATTGTGACTTTCTGAATTTATGTCATTTTTTCATTTTTAAAAAAGTGAATGTGCATACTAATTTTCTATTTTCTTTTACCATCTGTTACCATAAGCTGTTAGACAAAATATAGCTATAAACCATAGTTATTAAATAAATATTTTCCAAAAATGAAAATCAAATCAAATCACAGAGATATCATGTCTTCTAACCCTTGCATAAGTTTTTCTTTTGACATATCACCTGGTTAAAACAATGTGAGTCTCAATGTGTCAAGAAGTTTGGCAATTAAGCAAATCACTACTAAATAAACAATAGGTCAAAGAAAAAATTACTCTTAACTCATTCCCAAAATTATTCATAATTTTAGTGTGCTTTTTGAACAAAATTCAATTTTAGAAATTTTAGTTTACCTTACTACCAGAATTTAGTGAGTCGTTATTCCTACACAAGAGAGTCACACTGAGGATATGACAGCTTCATTCTAAGCAGAGAGGAAAAGACCTACATGTAGCTTGCCCCTGTTAATTACTACTACAGTATGCCAGCTTTATAAAAGCTTTATTTAAACTCCACCCTTCACCCAAGAGGCTGTGTAGTTTACTTGTAATTATTAGCAGATTGCCTCAGAACTCTCCATGCAGAATCCATTCGCATACTTCTGCCATTAATTTTTGAGAAGTTAAAGTCATTGCTCCCTCAAGTACCATTTTCATCATATTAATCAAGACTTTGAAGTAGATGTCTATATTATTTAACATAAATTCTGAAATTCTCAGTCAACTCTGCAAATATCTGCTTTAATCCCTTCTGTTGCAATTTAAGAAAACATATTTCTTTAAACTATGATAAGCATTTGCCCTTTGGTTTACCAGGGTTACTATCTCAACTCCCAGTGTTTGCTTGCTGTTTTTATTGTCTCATTGTGTTTCCTTTAATCCTACATTCACTCTTTTCTATACCTTCATTACAAATGTAAAATTATTATGTTTTATCTGTCAAATAAAAATATCATTTTAGAACAACCACTCATAAAAATCTTGAATAAAAGCTTTTACTTATTATTGATAATAAATTGTGGCTTATTTGGTCATCATTATAAATATGACAAATGCTTAAAGTTATTACTCCCAGTAAAAAAAAGTAAACGAAGTACAGTACATTCAGCTATATGTTTAAGGAGATACTCAATGACAATTTGTTAGGCTCACATAGTTTCATAAAAGGTCTTTTGAAATATTAAAAACCATTCATAAATACATGTTTTTTGGAATATTAAAGTTGAGAAATTCTATACCTAACACCAATGTGCTATTTGACAAATAATATGTCTTTCAGCTAATTGTAATTAATATTAATTGAATTTTAATATAAAAGTTAAAGCTCATATTTTAAATATACAAAATAATTTTGCATGAGAAGAAAAAATATTTCTTCCAAAATTATAAAACAGTGATTACAAAATACATCTAAATAAAAACTTAAGAAATAAAAATATATATCTCTAGATTTTCTCATTTTAAAAAAGTAAGTAGTTTTTTTTTAATACTCACTTTAAACATTAAGGCTATATCCTAATTGCTAATGCAAGAGATTATATTTGAATGTAATGAAATAGAAGCTAAAATATGATTTGAAGAAAAGAAGTACAGTGTCTAAATGTAGATATTAAATACTGGTGGGAAGCCATCTCAGTGATGGTTCACATATATTACCTGTAACACAGCATAAAGAAAGTACTTTTTGATATGTATCTTTAATATTATTTTATTGAAGTGAGAGACAATATAAAGAGGAAAATAATTTCTCAGGATCATGTATTCCCAGATTATTCTAGTGTAGACATCCTTGTTCCTCGTTACTTTTAACATTCCTTATAACGTGACAATTCTTTACTTAAAACCAAAAAAGACATATTCAAAATCACAAGGGAGAGTAAATATACAAGTTGTCATGTTTTCATTTAATACTTGTTTCGACTTCACAAGCTGATAATTTTAGAACAAGTTAGTGTAGTTACTGTTCATTTATTCTTAAAAACTTGGAAGTTATATAACTTGGTAGAAGTATATTTGAAGAAAACCTTCATAGGTAAACTATAATAAAATCTACATAAAAAAGCAGATTAACTGCTAAAATGCTACATTGACTTCTAATATATTATGATAATTTAGTCCACTTTATTAAATGCACATTGCCAAATTAAACTTAACTTAGAAGTCTCTCCAAGAATATGCAACTAACAATTAAAACAAAACAAAACAAATTAATTGTCATTACCATTATTACTTTTAAATGTTCAGCCATATCATTTGCATTCTGATTTCATTTTCTTTCTATTCATTTCCTAATTTTGTCTCATATTTAGACTTTATCTCATTGAGCACACACTTAAAAATCGGTTTTATCACCCTGTTGTGCATAAGAAAATTTATTTTCATGTTAGTAAGCGTAACATTTTGTTAAGGGCTCTGAAGGTTTTTATTCTAATGCATGTTTATAGTTTGATTAACAATATGAGTATTATTAACGTTTTTTCCCAAATGTTTT
The DNA here is from genome assembly GCA_004027715.1 of Plecturocebus donacophilus. Taxonomy (NCBI): domain Eukaryota; kingdom Metazoa; phylum Chordata; class Mammalia; order Primates; family Pitheciidae; genus Plecturocebus; species Plecturocebus donacophilus. The sequence continues at coordinate 29,026 of PVKP010022374.1, read as the reverse complement.
CAAAATTATCTAGTGATACTTTTTTCCAGATACAGAACCATTGCAGTAATATTTTAGTGTAATGTTAAAATTTCTATAAGATAATAAGTTGATTATGTTTTAGTGGTTTTGATATGTACAAAGCAAGACTTCTACTTCATCCTTCAGTAAGCAAAATAAAAAGAGAACAATCCCTATAGCAAGAGTTACATAATAATAATGTATTTAATATTTCATTCCAACCTGTTTCAAGATTTCTTCTAGTATCTGTATTAGAGAATGCTTATAAATATTTCATCATGATGGAGTTAGAGAAATAAATCTGGAGAAATGTGTTTCAAGAATTGATCTCCTTTGTATCCTTTTAACATAATTACTGTAATAAATATTATTAAGATGTGTTTTATTCTTCTCGTTGTCAAGTTTTAGCAGACAAATATGTCTTCACTTGTTTATTTTCCTATATAAGAATTGATTAGTCAAAAATATGTGTCTGAATGTTTATGATTGTGTGTGTGTGAATATCTAAACACATATATGTACAAGTGTTTGTACATAAGTATCTAAGCATATGTGTATGTGTGTGTGTATATATATAAATGTATGTGTAAACATATAAATGTATGTGTAAACACAGGTTGCAGTTTGGTGCTCAGCATTTAGAAAGTAAAATCTTCTTATAGTTTATTTATATGATATTACCCTAAGTAAAATGAAATCTGAAATACTAATCTCTAGTCAAAAATGTATAAGATATATATATGTGTGAAAACAAAATAAAATAAAAAATGTATATGATTTCTTGATTTTTCATTAGTCGGCATAATAAAAAAGTCTGTAATACATGTTAAAATATTTGTTTAAATTACATGTATGTGATTTGCTTAAACATTTGCTTAAAAGCATGTTGTAGTTAAAGTAGTCTAAAGTAGTCAGTATTGGACTCTATTCTACCAGTGTTTAAAAAAATTTGTCCTAATCTCTAGTCTGTATTTTTTCATATGGTTCATGGAATGAATTTTCTAAAAAAAGCAAGACTTTTTACAAAACATAATTTGAGCAAAAACATTTTTCTGTGACTCTTCCATGAAACCAGTCATTAGTCATATATTCCTTCATCACTTAGATAAACAGGCCCACAGTGCTCTAAACAAGCCCATTCTTCTATTTTCCTTTCTTTTGCTAGCTTTGATTTTGATATTTGTCTTTTCTTATAAAGGTAGTAATCCCTACTTCTAGTCATTATCCCCCTCCATGGCTAGGAAACTGCCAGTGGTCACTTGACTTCAGATTAACTCAGAAAATTATGTGGACAAATGTCGGTTGCTGAAAATTAATTTCAGGTCATTTTTTTTTTTGGTATTTATTTGCTCAGGTAACTTGTTCATTGTGGGTTCTGAAGCAGAGTTTTGTCTATTGTCTCACTATCAGAAAATTGGATGATAGATAAGATTGAGATAGAGATAGATAATATAAATATCTCTATATTTGATTTTATTATACTGTGAGTCACAACTATCCTTAATGACTTTACATTAGAAATTAGGACCCAAACTGTCATTTGTAGGTAATTTGGCCATCTATCTAACAAACTCAAGATAATTAATTAAAAAACAATTCTACATGTTTAAAAGGTTAAGAAAATGACAATATAAAATAATTACATCATATTTTTAAGTTTTATTTAGAAAATTGCATCGTATTTCTTTTTTCTTTGTATATTTCTATGTTCTAACACTTTATATTAAGAAGAATTTTAAACATACAGTTAGACTAGTATAATGAATCCATATCTGCATCAGTTAAAGCCTGTCTTACCTATATCCTCATACCCAATTTTTCCATAATATTCTGAGACATTTGATCTTATCATCTATCAAATTTCAGTATGTATTTTTATAGCAGTACTACCTTTAATTAGCAAAATTACAAATATTCTTTTAACACCTAAGGAAACTATTTCCTCAGTAGACCAAATTTTCATTCTCATTAACTCAAAAATATTCAATATTAGAAAATTTCACTGTAATGTCATAAATTTTATATTTAGCCTTCTTCTTTATTTTTCCAAAATGTATTTTTCACCAAATCAATTAGTTACTCAGATATTTTCTTTTACAATTTAGTTTACAATGATAACTTCAGTACTTATTTAATATATAAAGAGAAATTAGCAACAATTGTTAACTTGTGTAAACAAAATTGTAGTAGATACTTTGTAAGAGATAGTTGATTCATAAATTAGGCTCTATGAAATCAAAATATACTTTTTATTAGTGCCTTTCAGCTAAATATGTATGTGTGTATGTGTGTGTAAGATGTGTTTATAATATTTGTAATTGCTTTATATGACTTAGGGCAAGGTCTCCCATCTGCTTCTGATTATACTGTCTTGATTTGCTCTGCCTTCAGCATCCATATAACTCTGAAACTTCTTCCAAAAGTTTTTGCTACTCGTTATTCTAAAGTAATATACAGAAAAATTTGTGTTTCCTGGAGCTAGAAATGTATTACTGTAATAGTTTAGTACTGTTAAAAGTGACATTCAAAGAATGAAGACATTGATACAACTAGAGATGTATATCTGGTGCTGAGCTTTGGAACATTCAGGATTGAAATATACACTTCCTTATGCAGTTCACTGTTAGATTTTAGATGCAGAAAATTATAATATACAATGAGTCCCATATCTTACTCTAGGTTGTCATTGACAGAGTTTAGCACACACCCCAAAGAAATACTTCCTACTGTTGGCAAACCATCTATGATGTTTTATTTTTCTTCCCATTTCTGTGGATATAATAACTAGAGTTTCTCCTCAACAAATGTACACTGATTCTTGATAGTAGATAAGGGATTTTTTGGTAGGGTTGTAAAATTGTACATCCACTTTTATTTATTTAGCTTTATTTAGTGTTTTTCAATTTCAATAGCTTTTGGGGTACAAGTGGGTTTTGATTACATGGATAGATTGCATAGTAGTGAAGTCTGAGATTTTTGTGCACCTGTCACACAAGTAGTGTACAGTGGATCCAACGTGCAGTTGTTTTTTTATCCCTCACTCCCTTCCCACCCTTCCCCTTCTGAATCTCCAAAGTCCATTACACCATCCTGCATGCCTTTGCATACCCAGAGCTTTGCTCCCATTTATAAGTGAGAATATACAGTATTGGATTTTTCATTCCTGAGTTACTTTACTTAGAATAATGGCCTCCAGCTCTATCCAAGTTCCTACAAAAGGCATTATTTCATTCTTTTTGTGGCTGAGTAGTATTCCATGGTGTACATATACCACATGCTCTTTTATCCACTCCAGTGTTGATGAGCACTTAGGTTGGTTCCATATCTTTGCAATTGTGAATTGTGCTGCAATAAACATACACATGCAGGTGTCTTTTTGATATAACAATTTGTTTTCATCTGAGTGATTTCAGATGAAATCTGAAAATTTCATCAGATGATTTGATATAACAATTTGATTTCATCCAATGCTGGACTGAATGTTGGGTGAACTTTTAGTTCTTTTTTTTTTTTTTTTTTTTAAAGACGGGGTTTCACCATGATGGCTAAGCTGGTCTTGAACTCCTGACCTCAGGTGACCCACCCACTTTGGCCTCCCAAAGTGCTAGGATTACAGGCATGAGCCACCATGCCTGGCCAAACTTTTAGTTCTGTAAGAAATCTCCATACTGCCTTTCATAGAGGTAGTACTAATTCATATTCCAACTAGCAGTTTATAATCATTTCCTTTTCATCACATTCTTGTCAACATCTTTAGTTTTTTTAAACTTTTAATAATGGTCATTCTTGCAGGGGTGTGGTGGTATTTCATTGTGGTTTTGCATTTCCCTGATGATTAGTGATACTAAGCATTTTTTCATGTTTTTTGGCCATTAGTATATATATATTTTTTGAGAAATGTCTATTCATGTCATTTGCCCACTCTTTGATGGAATTATTTTTTTCTTGCTATTTGTTTGAGTTCCTTGTAAATTCTGGATATTAGTCCTTTGTCAGATGCTTAGTTTGCAAATACTTTTCCCCTTACTGTGGATTGTCTGCTTGATGATTATCCCTTTTTCTGTGCAGAAGGGATTTTAATTAGGTCCCATTTTTAGTTTAATTAGATCCCATTTATTTCTGTTTTTCCTGCATTTGCTTTTGGGGTCTTAGTCACAAATTCCTTAACTAGGCCAATGTCCAAAAGAGTTTTTCTTAGGCTGTATTCCATTAGTTTTGTTATTTCCAGTATTAGATTTAAGCCTTCAATCCATCCTGAGCTGATGTTTGTACAGGTGAGAAGTAGAGATCCGATTCCGTTCTTCCACAGGGGGTTATCCAGCCTTCCCCACATGATTTGTTAAAAAGGGTCTCCTTTCCCAAATTTATGTTTTCGCATGCTTTGTCAAAGATCAGTTGGTTGCAATAGGTTGATACACAAGTATCAAGCGGGGGTTGGGAGGTCATTACTTTCAATGAAAAGAAATGCAATTACTTGTGCATCAGTCTAATATTTGGCTTTATTTCTGGGTTATCTATTCTAGTCCATTAATCTATCTATCGACTTTTAAACCAGTATCACAGCATTTTGGTAACTATACCCTTGTAGTATAATTTCAAGTCAGGCAATGTGAGGCCTCCAGATTTGTCCTTTTTGCTTAAAATTGCTTTGGCTATTCAGGCTCTTTTTTGGTTCAATATGAATTTTACAATTTTTTTTCCTGATTCTTTGAACAAAGATGTTGATATTTTGAAAAGGATTGCATTGAATTTGAAGATTGCTTTGGGTATTATGGTCATTTTTATAACATCAGTTCTTCCAATCCATGAGCATGGAATGTGTTTTTATTTGTTTGTTTTATTCATGATTTCTTTCAGTAGTGTCTTGTAGTTCTTGCAGAGATCTTTTACCTCCTTGGTAAGTATATTCCAAGTTTTTTTTTGTTTTTATTTTTGCAGTTAATATAAAGGGAATTGAGTTCTTAATTTAATTCTCATGTTGGTCATTGTTGATGTATAGCAGTGCTATTGATTTGTGTACATTGATTAATAATGTATAGTCTTTTGGAGGAGTCTTAAGAGTTTTCTAGGTAATACAATCATATCCCTGGTGAACAGTGATAATTTGACATCCTCTTTTCCAGTTTGGATGCCTTTATTTCTTTCTCTTGTCTGATTGCTCTGGCTAAGACTTCAAGTACTATGTTATATAGAAGTGGTGAAAGTGAGCATCCCTGTTTTGTTCCAGTTCTCAGGGGGAATGCTTTCAAAGCTTCTCCTCATTCAGTATGATGGTGACTGTAAGTTTGTGATATATGACTTTAAATATATTCAGATAGGTATGTTCCTTCTATGCATAGTTACTTGACTTTCATAAAGGGATTTTTATTATAAAGGGATGCTAGATACTATTGAATGCTTTTCCTGCATTTATTGCCATAAAAACTATGGGTTTTGTTCTTAATTCTGTTTATGTGATATATCACATTTATTGACTTGTATATGTTAAAATTCCTTTCTCTTGGGTTAAAACTCACTTTATTATGGTGTATTATCTTTTAGATGTGCTTTTGGATTTGGTTAGCTAGTATTTTGTTAAGGATTTTTGCATCTATGTTCATCAGGGATGTTAGTATGTAGCTTTTCTTGTTGTTGTTATGTTCTTCTCTGGCTTTGGCATCAGGGTGATACTGGCTTGATAGACACTGTTATGGAGGATTCTTTCTCTCTCAATCTCTTGGAATGGTTTCAGTAGGGTAGGTTCCAGTTCTTCCTTGACTGTCCTGAAGAATTCAGCTGTTAATTCATCTGGTCATAGACCTTTTTCTGTTGGCAATTTTTAAAATTTTATTACTAATTCAATCTCATTGCTTATTATTGGTCTTTTCTGGGTTACTATAGGAGTTTTTATGTTTCCAGGAATTTGTTCATTTTCTCTAGATTTTCCCTATGACTTTGTAATTGTCTCAAATGACCTTTTATATTTCTGGGGATTCAATTGTAATGACTCCAATTTTATTTCTAATTGAGCTTATTTAAATTTTCTCTCTTCTGGGTTAATCTAGCTAATGGCCTATCAGTTTTGTTTATTCTTTTCAAAGCACCAAATTTTTGTTTCATCAAACTTTTGTAGTTTTAAAATTTTTAATTTCATTTAGTTCTGCTCTGATCTTTGTTATATCTTTGATTCTGCTAACTTTGGGTTTGGTTTGTTCTTGTTTCTCTAGTTTCTTGAAGTGTGCTGTTATGTGGCCAGTTTGTCATATTACAAATTTTCTGATGTAGACTTTTACCACTATAAACTTTCCCCTTAGCAGTTCTTTTGCCATTTCCAAGAAACTTTGATAATTTTGGTCATTGTTATCATTCATGGCAAAGGATTTGAAAATTTCAATATTGGTTTCATCATTAACCTAAAAATCATCCAGGAGCAGATTGCTTGATTTCCATGTATTTATAGATTTTGTGGGGTTCCTCTTGCAGGTGGTTTCTAGTTTTATTCCACTGTCATCTGAAAAGTTACTTGATATTATTTTGATTTTTAAAAACTTATTAAGACTCATCTTGTGGCCTGTCATATGGTCTACTTCAAGAATATTCCATGTGCAGATGAGAAGAACGTATATTCAACAGTTCTTGGGTAGAATGTTCTGTAAATATGTTAGGTTCATTTGTTCTAGAGTGTAGTGTATGGTTTCTTTGTTGACTTTCTGTCTTGATAATTTGTGTAATGTTGTCAGTGGAGTGTTGAAGTCTCCTGTTATCATTGATTGATGTGTATCTTATTTCTTAGGTCCAGTAGTAATTGTTTTATGAGTCTGGGAGTTCCAGAGATAGGAGTATATAAATTTAGAATTGTTATATCTTCTTGTTGGATTGATCATTTTATCATTATATATTGAGCTTCATTGTCTTTTTTTTTAACTGTTGTGCTTTGAAGTTTGTTCTATATGATATAAAAATAGCTACTCCTTCTCACTTTTGGTTTCCATTTGCATGTAATATGTTTTTCTAGCCCTTTACCTTGAGTTTGTATGAATCTTTACGTGCCAGATAAGTCACTGAAGGCAGCAGATACCTGGTTTATGATTTTAAAATTCATTCTGCCAATCTGTACTTTTTAAGTAGAACACTTAGGCCATTTACATTCAACATTAATATTTAGATGTGAGGTATTATTCCAGTCATTATGTTAAATCCTATCTAGATATTTTATTTTCTTCATTTTATCATTGTTTTATAGGCCCTGTGAGTTTTTATGCTTTCAAGAGGTTCTCTTCTGGAGCACACCAACCTTTTGTTTCAAGATTTAGGACTCCTTTCATTTATTGCAGGGGTCGTCTGATAGTGACAGTTCCCTCAGCAGACCTGACGCTTTGTCTCACTCCTCTTTAAATTCTTTCCTTTACATGGACTTTAGATAATGTGATAACTACATGCCTTTGTGATGTTCTTTTTGCAATAAATCTCCTAGGATATCTTTGAGCATCTTGTATTTGGATATCTAAATCTCTGGCAAGGCCAGGGAAGATTTCCTCATTTGGAAAAACAATTTTTACAAACATTTTGCTTTCTCTTCTCTTTCGGGAACACCAGATATTGTTAGATTTGACCATTCTACATAATCTCATATTTCTTGGAGACTTTGTTCATTTCTATTATTTCTTTTTTTGTTATTTTTGTCTAGAATAATTTGAAAACCTTGTCTTTGAGATCTGAAATTCATTTTTCAACTAGCTTTAGTCTATTGTTAAAATTTTCCATTGCATTTTATAATTTCCTAAATGTGTCTTTCATTTCCAGAAGTTCTGATTGTTTTTTTCTTTAAAATATTTATCTCTTCAGAAATTCTGTCATTCTTATCCTTTTTTAAAAAAATTTCTTTATGTTGATTTTCACCTTTCTCTTGTATCTCATTAAGTAGCTTAATAATTAACCTTTAGAATTCTTCATTTAGTATTAAAAGATTTCATCTTGGTTTGGATCCATTGCTGGAGAGCTAGTATGATTTTTTGGGGAGGTGTTATAGAATCATATTTTGTCATTACTATAATTATTTTTCCAGTTAATTCTCATTTGGGTAGACTATTTGTCTTAACTTATTTTTGATTTGCCAGTGTTTTTTTTTTTAAATTATTTTCTCCCTTTAAGGATGTGACTTTAATGCTTACTGTTCATTGCAGCCAAATTCAATTCCTGGTGCTTTCAAGGTGAAGACTGTATAGGTTCCTTAGTTATAGAGTCTTTGTGTGATGGCTTTCTCAGATGCCAGTTCTAGGAGCAGTGTGCTTGTTGTGTGAATAAGTTCACTGTCTCCTATGGGGTTGGAATAGCAGAAATTTCTTGAAGCTTATCTCATTCCCCTGTGGTGTGCAATTATTTATTTTTTTTTCCTCTAATATTTTATTTACTGAATTAAATAGTTCATGCTTTAGGCCAGTAAGTGAAGTGTCCCCAGGTAGAAGCCAGTGTGGTGGCTAAAGCAAGTGATTAAATGCAATACCCAATGGTGTGCCGAGGTCCCAGCCTTGATAGAGGTGGCTGGAGGATCTCTGCAATATGTATATTTTTTTACAAAAGCTTTGTGTAACTCACAATGCCATTAGTGACATGGAAGATTATCTTTTAAATATGGATAATACAGAGATCTGCACAATTAATGTATGATGTTTTGACATTTTACTAAACTCAAGGAACCTTGATTTTTTTTTAAAATACTTTGAATATTTTACTCTATATAGGTTCAATAAATATTATCAAAACATTGGAGTCTTTCAGTTGAAAAAGATGCAAATTCCCAAAAACAGACTTGGACTTTCTCATTGCTCAGTGAACAAATTGTAGCTTTTATTGCTAAAACTAACCGCTGTGCTCATAATTCAGTAGATGTGTATTTATGTATCCATCATTTGCTAAATATTTATTAGTGTCGATCTTAGTACTGTATTTGCTTCATTCTTGTAAAAATTTCACAGTCACAATTGCACAATTTTACAATTTTCACAATTTGAGGAGGCAAACTGAACAAAGATAACTGATAATAGAAATCAGTAAATAATATATTTGAGACATGTATATTGGATTTGGGAGTGCATGCACTTAAACCTGTTTCTAGGGGATTTAGAGGAAAACCATAGAAACAGAGGGTATGAGCAATGATTTATCAAAAACTGAGTCATAAATATTTGAGTCCTAAATAATATCAAAGGACAGAACAGTATGGAATATCTGAAGTGTATTCAAACAGCCATAATCACAGCAAATGGAGGCAAAAAAAAAAAAATGATGACTTTTAAGATGGCGCAAGGAAGAGAAGTAAAATAGAAAGCCATTGAAGTATAGCTATGTGCCAGTTTCCTTATGTACTGTATATCATTGAAATTTCTTGCCAATCTGTGAGGTCAGAAATAGTAAAATTTTTGCTTAAGCTCATGCAGATAATAACAGTTTAGAATAGATCTTAAATATTTAACTTCAAAATAAAAGTTATTTTTGTAGTATCATTTTTCATCCAATGAACATGCATACAATTAGCTAAAAGAAATTTAGTTAGAAACATTACAGAGGTAAGGAGAAAAGAATACAAGAAAAAACCCCAAGCTAATTCTGAGCCTTTCTATCTCATCTGAAACTGCCTCATCTCATTCCTTTGAGATCCAGTTTTGACCCCACACGTTTAATGATGACAATTAAAAGATTTCTGTCTTGGTAATTTTTTGAGAGATGTCTCTCTTTGCAAGAGAGACAATAATTACTAGAAGATTCAAAGGTGGAAATTGATAGAGTATGCTAGTGTGGGAAAGATTTAAAAATGAGATAAACTATAAATACATATTTAAAAGACAAAAAAATAACATCCCAATAAGAAAATATTTTCAAGCATATGCATGAATTAGACACCTTCAAATTAATATGTGGCATATCATCAGATAATGGTCTAGAAGAAGGAAATCTTTTAAAACATATTCTTTTATTCTTGCCTTTTCCGCAAAATTTTTGCTTTTCCTGTGGCAAAACTGTAATTCATGCTCTAGTGAATCTCTTCTCTAGTATTATTACATAGTGACTTTCACATGGAGAGCTCAAAATGTCTTTAGGAATTTTATTACATTAATTTTCACATCCCTGTAAGGCAGGTGGAAAGAATTACTGTCCTCATCAAATTAATTGTCAAAGTAGGACACTAGTTAAATGATTGCAAGGACCTTTGAGTAATATTAAAGATATTCAATTTGATTCCACTACTACTTTTAACTCTATAATTTTATATTGACTATTTTATACCATCAAGTCTGTTGAGTGATGAAATTCAAAATTTCTGCTAATCTTTTTTCTCTTTCCCTTCTTCCACATCTCCACTGATCCCATTATTTTTTCAGGTCGTTAACTTATCCATTTCTACACATTCCACCCTCATAATCTCATACCCAAACTGTCCTAACAATCCCCTAGCTAATGAATGTCATGATAGCCTCTAATCCAAATCTTTCTAGATACATAGATAAATTAAATTTTCCCCAAAGGACCACATTAACAATTTTGCTTTCCTATGTATACATAATTTCAATAAATAATTAGAATTTTAGAAATTCTTTTATCAGATCCGAATCTACTTTTCCAAACATGGTGAAAGGGCTCCAATGAGTGGAGGAACACCAGGGCTCTTGACTCTTGTGAGTTGGATAAAATGTCATGGACACACACACACACCGAGTGGTTTTAAGGAGTGGAGAGTTTAACAGGCAAGACAGAGGGGAGAAGAAAGAAGCTCTCCTGTACACACACAGAGGGAAGGGGGCTTCAAAACAGAAGAGAGGAAACCCCGAGGCAGCTGCTTATATGAGGAGACTGGAGGAGGTGGTGTTTAATTTGCATAGGGCTCAGAGGATTGGTTTGACCAGGCTTGTCACTCAGGTAGCCCACGAAAACACCAGCCCTCCTACCCTAGGCTTTTAATATGTAAATGCAGGGCACCATGATGTTCTAAATACATGGGGACATGTTGGGACAGCCGTGGTGCCAGGCATATGTGAGGGCAAGGGCAAGAAGAGGGTGAGAATCGCTATGTTTGGATGGACCCAGTTTCCAATGGCCTGCATTTGCATATCAAAGGTTTCCAGCTGGTTTCTAAGAGCTAGGGTTTTCCTGCTAGACAAGAAACGTTTCTGGAGCTGCTTTAAAAGAAACAACTTTCCGAGGACCAACTTTCTTCTCTAGCTGCCTAAAATAATTTCTTAATAACTCCTAAACAACAGTTCTGTCATATTCTGCATGTCTTTAATTTACAGTAACTCTTCAGAACTCCATGAAAACAGAAAAAAACAAACAAAAAAAAGGAATATAATAGCCCTGGAAAAAGCCCTTTTGCCTACAAGGGATTATGATGAGGTGACTTACATATGCCCAATCCTCAGTGTTCTCACATCTACTTTGTTTCTCAAGGCAAAAGCATATCTTAATAGAAAATAAAAATTCAAAGTTTTAATAAACATACTATTTGTAGAACATGTCTGTTTGGCTTCTGCCAATCTTTTTTTTTTAAGTTGAGCTGAAGAAATAGTTGTGAAGGCTCATTTGATGAGTTTTAATTTTAGAATAGCTTGAGATTTACAGAAATGTGAAGATAGCAGAGGGTTTTCATATACTCCACACATCCTCCCTAACAGTTTCTACTATTGCTAACTCTTTTGAGCATCCATAGCTAAATTGGAGTTTTAGTGCCCGGCAGACTAACAACCGTGCCCTAACAGGGAATGAAGGTGACCTGGAGGTGAGTGTTTGCAGTATGCCTCTTATGGGACACACTTTTTACCTGGCAGATGGCCTAATGACTAGTTGTCTGACCCACAACCACGCGGTCCCTGAGATAGGAAATTTGTTTCTATTGGCAGACCCCTTCTGGGTCTTGTCTGACTTGTGTGAGGTCCTTGCTTGCCTGCCCACTGTTCTGGTGCTGGGAGCCTGACTTTTTGTTCTCTCCTGGCTTTACGGGGAAATCTAGCCTGGAGTAGCGCCTGGTTCATCAGATGAAAGGCACAAATTCAATTCATCACTACAGTAGGAAACGAGTTCAAAGATCTTTTAATGTGCAGATTCTAGGAAAGGAGAGAGAGAGAAAGTAGGAGGGGGGCAGGGAGAGGAGCAAATAGGGTTATAAAGACATAAGGTGTGGGTTACTTAGGTTCATAAGCAAATGCCTAAATGGTCTGTGTAAAAGAAGAGTCAGGAAAGTAGGAAGTCCAGTTTCTCAGGCAGAACAGATGTCTCTAAGTTTTTATCTGTGGCCACACTGGCCACTGGCTTAAGACATTTGGATGTGGCATAAAACTGGAAACTGTATCAAGGGTGACTGAGCTGTGCTTCTGTATGACAAAGTTAAACTTGTATTTAAAATAGATGCCAAGGAAGTATAAACTTATAAGAATTTACTAAAATAACATCTTACATAGGTGTGGTATTTTGACATAATTAATGAATCAATATTGGTAGATTATTATTAATCAAAATCCATACTGTATTTTGATTTTCTTAGTTCCTACCAAATGTTCTTTTATTGGCCCAGTATCGTACGCAGAGTAATATATTTGGTTGTCATGCCTCCTGGTCTGTTCCTCCTCTTTGAGGGCCAAACATCTATATAAAGTATCTAAAATTCTTCCACAGGAGAGATTTGTCCATTCTCTGCCATTTGTTTGTTCAATCATTTGTTTATAACATAATGGATTCAATCATGACATCTACTTTATGTTTTGGGTTATAATCCAATCCAATATAATCTGAAACATTCAAGTCTAATTTTTGATGAGCAAGATTTGCCTCACACAATAGTAGAGGTCTAATCTTAGTACAAGGCTCATTCTTCTAGTGATAGAACATCCCAAGACCCACATCTGCATGGTAGCATGTCAGATAACCAGCCAGATACTTTCAGCCATGTGACTAAGTTCTCTCTACCTAAATGAAATTATGAATTAAATATGTAAATTTTTGTCACTTCTTTAAAAGATAAGCTCCTTTTCTCCTATTTCACAATCTGTAACATGGTCATGCTGCTGGTGAGTCACATTTAATCAAGTAGACAAAAAAAATTAAGGGAGCGTTAGCAGAAAAGCAGATCATCCCAGGCCTCCTGGGCCACTTGCTTTCCTCTGGGCTGATATGTGTCACCATACTTTTGCCCTGTTGGTTATGGCATTATAGCTTATATTTTAATAAAAATGTTTTTGAGGAATTGGATCAAATCCTGCCAACATTCATATAATGCATATTTATTAATACTTCAGTTTTAAATATGGTGAGTGTTTATATACTTAAAGTGACTCACACCCTATTTATGTCCCATAAATATGTCCCAGTTTGTCTTGGACTGTCTGTTTTATATCTGTAGTTGGATCTAATTGTTGTTCATGCCTTTTTTTCACTCTCAAAAATGGCCTTGTTTAAATGATAAATGATATGATACCCTATTTTAAGGGAGTTGGCTTGCTCAATAATATATCAGAATTCTAAAAAGTTTCTATGCAAAATTAAATTCAGACTCAGACATAGTTCAAATTCATGGTGATCATGTAAACTTTGATTAAACACAAAAACAGAACACTCTACATGAATGTTATTATACAATTATGTGTATGTAATGTGATTCATGTTTGATTAGAGATGAAAAGACAAGTAGACAAAGTAAGCATAGAATAATTTTTTAAAAATTTCTGTTTAAATCATTTTACGGCCTCTCTAATCCCCTCTGGCACCTAAAAATCAATGAGCCAGGAGTTCTACAGGCCATTGACAAGTGCCTATCAACTCTTCAGAATTTCTGAATATGCAGAATAATTAATTCATTTAAATGTATTGTCCAGGAAATATCAGAGGTGGCAGATGCTTTTCTCAATAGTGATTTACATTGAGAAGAAAATGAAAATCCTTGCCATCTTAATTAGATGAATGCACCACTAAATCTAGACTTTTCCCCTAAAATTTTATGAAGAAGCGGAAGTGTTCTTCCCTTGTTTTGTGATTTTTTTTGTTTGTTTCTGTTTGCTGGCATAAATTTTTGCCTGTACTTTTCCTATCCTTTATGGGCTGGAAGTTTCTAAAGATTGCTGCCTTGGAAACAATTAATCTCTAGTCATTAAAGCTCTCAACTGATATTGCAGAAAAGCTATCAGGATCTATTCATTAGTCTTGAGATCCGAAGCTTTAGATAAGTATAAGTAAACTTGGATTCTAAAAGCATCCTCAGAGTATATTAACAAGAAATGATTTTACTGCAACTCAAGATGAATATCTTCTTTATTCAGATACTGTTCTATCACATGGATTTTGCAGAACTATATACATCTGCCTTAATAATATTAAAAACTGCTAATATAAGCTTGGGAATATTACACAACAGGAACTTATCAGTAACTTCTTCCTGTCATTTTTTCAGTAATTTAAAGAGAGGTGATTTTAAGAGCTATACCATGTGGATTCATTCTTCTTATTTTATAATTCACACTCAATCTAACAAAAAGTAAATACTAGGACTTAGTGATCCCAGCTACTCAGGGGGATGAGGCAGGAGAATCACTTGAACCTGGGAGGTGGACACTGAGGTGAGCTGAGATTGCACCATTGCACTCCAGCCTGGGCGACAAGAGTGAAACTCCATCTCAAAAAAATATTTTCATTTATATCACTACATGTTAGCCTTTGTTTTAATTTTTTAACATTTTTTTCTTAGGATTATTATTTTTTTCTGAAATATATTATCAACAGCTTATACCAGTGCCAGAGTACTTTCACGTAACTTCACCTATCCTACCAATCTAAATTTGAGACATTCAATTGTTATTATAGGATTCTATAATTGTAGTCCTTAAATTTCTATTTAAATATAAGTACATACATATTGTGCCCTTTCAACTTAACTGTGTTTTCACAAAACTAAATCAAATAAGATGTCTAAAAAGTGACAGACTAATATTCCACAAAATTTTCATTGGTCTATTCCACATGTATTATTACCACCACTTCAATGTCCACCTTTTCTTTTCCTCTTCTTATATGAATTGCAGAAACAACAGTAGCTTTATACCCAACTACTATTCTGTTTTCCAAATGTGAAATTCTATCACAACAAAGAGAAAGAAAACAGATTGACTAATTTTACTTCTACTCATTCTTGTTTCTCATTAGGCTTCTAGCCCTGATTTCTTTTTAAATCAAAATCAGTTGTGTCGGTATTCTAGAGACTCTTTATATTTACCTTAAAATAATTTACTTCTATGAAGTTCTATTCTAAATTCAAATCTATAGTAAAGTGAGTATTAGAAAAATAAAATCTAGAAAACTATTAAAAGTCTTGAAAGTCATAAATAGTAAAACACATTATATCCCTTGCTTTTCAAAGTAATGAAACATTTTTACTGGGTACTTCCTAGTGCTAGGATATGGAAACTCCCTGAAGAAAGGCTATTAATGCAGCAGGCTATCTTTAGAGAATGGTACGTGGTCAAAAACGCTAGATCTTGGAAGTGAAATTAATAGATGTAGGAAAGACAAGTTGGAACAGGATTATGGGTGGCTTTTATTTTTCATAATAAGGTGCTTGGATGTAATTTGAGTGAATACTCCAAACTGTTTGAGCAGGTTATGAATATTATCAGAGATGTCACATGTGGTGTTTGAAGGTGCAAGAAATCTTGGAATTCACTTAATCCAGAAGAAGGTAAGGTAGATCACTGATGAGCCCAGTACTGCATAGGTAATTAATGACACATTCCTATTTCATCTAAAGTGCCTAACACAGGGTAAATATGCTACATATATCAAATCAATATTTTTAATTAAATACTTTTTTTCAAAATGTATTTTCTCAAACCTTCCTTCCCATTTCAAAATTTAGATGATATACATTTTATAGTGGGAAAATATACACAACGGGAAATTTAACATTTTAACCATTTTAAAGAGTATAGATAATGGCATTAAGGATACATTTTTGTGCAATCATGACCATCATCCATCTCCAGAAACTTTGTGTTTTGTCAAACTGAAACTCTATGCTCATAAAATAATAATTTCTGTTACCTCCCCCTCCAAGACCTGGCAACCACTATTGTATTCTCTGCCTTTATGAGTTTGAGTACTCCAGATATCTCATATCATACAGACAATATTTTTCCTTTTGTGTCAGACTTATTTCAGTTGTCATAATGTCATCAAGGTTCCCCATATTTCATGTGCCACATTTTTTTTTATCCATTCAACTCCTATGGACATTTGAGTTATTTACATCTTTTGTCTACTATAAATAATAGTACTATGGGCGTGGGTGTGCAAACATTTGTTTGAGGCCTTGATTTTGATTCTTCTTATCTCATTTTGCTCATTATAATCTTTGATAATCTTAGTTCATATGTCTCTCCAGAAACATATAAAATCTTCACTGCAACCATAAATTTTATCATAACTATCAGTCCTGTGAAGACTGTTTTAAACATTGCAGTAGATTCTTAAACTGCCACAAAACTTACATGGTGATGAATACCCACGTCATTGACTACCACAAATTACATCAACTTCTGTAGGCAAAGCTGCATAGACAGTAGATGAACAAATATGTACCAACATGTAGAACTATTGTCAACATAAATACACTAACCTATCCTTGGATATGATATTCAGTAATTACCCAGTCATCCATTAATGAAACTGTGTTTTAGCAGATTCACGTTCTATAGAATGCCAGTGGAAGATAGATTGAAAGGATCCAGTAGATAAAATGCCCAACATCCTTCCTCTTCTTGATCAAATGTTCTCATTCACAATGATTCCAGAATCTCTCTATAACTGTCTCAAATTTCCAATCAATCGGCAATGATTTCCTGAGAAGCTGTAGGCAGCTCTACAATATGCTACCTTGCATTTGTTTCTCTCCTTTTTTGGAATCACTTCCCTTTTCCCATTACTCTAAAAGCCAGCAAAGGCACTGTTATGGCCTTGAAGCCAGTTTTCAATAAAACTCAAATACCTATTTAGGAGATTTGCTTTATAGGTCTACCCTGGTACCTGAATTCT
The DNA here is from genome assembly GCA_004027715.1 of Plecturocebus donacophilus. Lineage (NCBI taxonomy): Eukaryota > Metazoa > Chordata > Mammalia > Primates > Pitheciidae > Plecturocebus > Plecturocebus donacophilus. Next base: position 11,983 of record PVKP010022374.1, on the reverse strand, counting down.
TGAAAAACATAGATAAAACTTTATTTGAAGATTTTATTACACATTTTATTTTCCTTGTTACCAAAATAAGGACACTTTTCTCAGATGTCTCCAGTGGTTTCCACTGTTGTGTGACTTAAAGCCTGTATTCTCTGTAAGTCATATTCTATGTTCTTTGGATTTTTTTTCAGGATTCTAAGACTTGGGAATGGCTTACATTTTTCTAGCAATAGAGGCACTGAATTATTTTCTGGAATGAATCATCTAATTTTCCACTTTGAAACTCTTAAGATACATGTGTGGTATATTAGCTTCACTTTCTAATGGCTCACTCATTTTTCTGTGTAATAGTCCTTGAAGAATGTTCAAAATGATGTGGATTTTACACTGCTATCTTGTTGGTACTCTTGCATCCTCTAAATAATCTCTAGCTCTTGATTTTCCAAGTCTCTGCCTTTTAGGTTTTGGTGAGAAACATAAATCTTCTGGTATTGTTTTGTAGAGAAGTTCAGCTTTCCAGGTTTCTGTCCATCTCTGTGAATGAGGCTTCTAGATATTCATTGCTAACCAGTAGGTCACCTGTCTACAGTGTAACTGCATTGTAGAAGGGGCAGAAATTTTAATATTTCTTTATGTCTTTTTTTCTTTTAAATTTCATGCAAGTTTAGAATGAATAGAAAAGATGTTTTCATGGTGACTTTCCATATACTCCCTTTGTAATAAAGCAGAATTGGACCTACTCTGTTTTGGTTCAAATAATGATATTCTCCCCTAGACATGCATGGTTATAACTGGTGGGGTAATTTTGACGTATCTTTGTTTGATTCCTTTTTTCAGTTACCTAGTTTTTCTCTCAACACATCTAGTCAACCATTATAGTTCCAAGAAAGAAAGAAGGCAATGGTAAGTATGTTATCTAGTAAAGGAGAAGGAAATGACACAGTGGAAGATCCAGAGAGGGGAGGAAGGTGGTAAGGTTTCACCTCACCAAGAATTCCTATGACAAGCACATTCCTATTTTCTAGGTGCTTGTTTTATCTTCAGTGCCAAGAGATCACACAACCCTCTCATCTACAAAACCAGAGGCCATCTTAGAGAAAAGGGAGGGGAAAATAATTTGGAAAGATACTCTATAATTTAGGTGATTAGACCAAGTTTGATCAGACCAAAATAATTTTTCTTTTATGCATTCTACAGTTCCAGAATAAAACTAACTGAAAGTGCTTGTTAATATAATTCTATTATTTATGTAAGACTTTTAAAACTCATTTGAAAACAAGGAAAATATAGAAAATAAAAAGTCAGCTTAAGGAGCCAATATTACTTAGTTATATATTATTTTATTCTTTCTTTCTACAGAGGCATAGAAATCATGTATATAGCCCCTGAAATAGAGAGAAGTAATAAAACATTTTTATGATCTGTTTTCTTAGAAAACCTCTTTCCAAAGCTCTATCACATTAAATCCCATTAACTTAAAAGTTTTAGGAGAAAATACCAATAACTAAGCCTAATATCCAATGAGACAAAGAAATAAAATCTTAAGAGACACAAAGAAGTCATTCAGTAGAAAGAATTATTTATAATATGTAAATAAGGGATTATTCTAGGAAAAACACAGGAACAAAATACAACAATTATTATTCTAGACATTAAAATATAGTCCTTAAATTGTGACATCTAATAACTCCAAGTGGACAAAATTCTTTCATTTTCATTGATTTTTTTCTCTGACAAAGCATTGCCACATACCAAACATGAGCTATTCTGTTTCCAAGGACTATTAAATATAAATTAGCAGGGTTTTGTTGCTTTGTGTTTGGCAGGGCCATAAATAATTTTCTCTGTGATAAACTGTCCAACCCTGAAGGTTAACATTTCTGTCAAAGTTAATTAGTTCCTCTGAACAAAATTAGATTTAAAAAATATATATTCAACCAAATTAAATTAGAACTTCATTAATCTATTTAAACAGAAAATGAGCAGTGTTAAGATGAATTATTACTCCAATTCTGAATTGTGTTAACTTTTTTAAGAAACACAATATTCTTATTAAAGCTATTTATGGAAGTTCCTAATCGGCACTATGCACTATGTTTTAAATACATAATAATTGATCCTTGCAAAGAATCTTTAACATGAATATTATTATCACTGCTTTCAAGAGAAGAAAATCAAGGTTCAAAGATGTAAAGAATCAGGCTACAGAATGATGATCCTTGGATTTGTTTTGGTATCTTATAGGCAAATTTTGCCTGCATATGAAGTTGTGCTTTCCATTTAACTTTTATAAGTAGCATACAGTAGGATTTTTAGATATTCAATGAGATAATCTCTATATCGGTATTTACCAAAAATTAATTTTAATTTATTTCTAACTCCTTATATTGTGAATTTGTTAAGCTTCATTTAAAATTTTTTTTTCTGTTCATAGTACACAGATTAGTTTTTATTTTTCTTATTTTCTTTAATTACATAAACTCTATAGATTTTAGCTGTCTTTTTTAGGTTGTTCCATTAGAAGTATAAAAACATATTTAAATATAAATTTTCCTACCAAAGTATAATATCCATCAGTACTTCAATCTACTACCAGAACAACAACAACAAAAATCCCTAATACTTTACCACTCTCTAAAAAACTTGTTCTATTTTACATTACTATTGCATAAATTTATGTTTTGCAACTTTTTTTATTTTAGAACTCTACTATATTAAAATACTAACATATTTTATTAATTACATTGTTCATCATCATATTTGTACTTACCTTCATTTTTATTTTGACTGAAGTATACTATTTAGTAGTTTTTTCTTTTGCTTTGGCAAGAGAATATTTGCAATTAACTCATTGTGTCTTTTACTTCATTAATAACAATTTTATAAGAGATTCTATCTTCACACTGCTGATAAAGACATATCTGAGACTGTGCCATTTACAAAAGAAAGAGGTTTCATTGGACTTACAGTTCCATGTGGCCAGGAAAGCCTCACAATCATGGCAGAAGGCAAGGAGGAGCAAGTCTCATCTTATATGGATGGCAGCAGGCATAGAGAGAAGGCAAAAACTGGAAACAGCTGATAAAACCATCATATTTTGTGAGACTTATTCACTACCACGAGAACATTATGGGGGAAATGGCCCCCGTGATTCAATTATCTTCCACCAGGTCCCTCCCACAACACATGGAAATTATGGGAGTACAATTAAAGATGAGATTTGGGTGGAGACACAAAGCCAAACCATACTATTCCTCCCCTGGTCCCTGCCAAATCTCATGTCCTCACATTTCAAAACCAGTCATGCCTTCCCAACAGTCTCCTAAAATCTTAACTTATTTCAGCATTAACTCAAAAGTCAAGAGTCCAAAGTTTCATCTAAAACAAGGCAAGTTCCTTCTACCTATGGAGCCTGTAAAATCAAAAGCAATCTAGTTATTTCCAAGATATAATGCAGGTACAGACAATGGGTAAATACACCTATTCTAAATGAAAGTCCAAAATCCATGCAAGTCCAAAATCCAGTGGGGCAGTCAAGCCTTAAAACTCCAAAATGACCTCCTTTGACTCTGGGTCTCACATCCAGGTCACGCTCATGCAAGAGCTGGGTTCCCATGGTCTTGGGCAGCTCTGCTACTGTGGCTTTGCAGGGTACAGCCTCTCTCGGCTGTTTTCATGGGTTAAGTGTCGGCAGCATTTCCAGGTGCATGGCTTATGCTGTTGGTGGAGCTACCATTCTGGTGTCTGGAGGACAGTGGCCCTCTTCTCACAGCTTCAGTAGGCAGTGCCCTAGTAGGGACTCTGTGTGGAGGCTGTGACCCCACATTTCCCTCAGAACTTCCCTGGCAGAGGTTCTCCATGAAGGCCCCACCCCTGCAGCAAACTTCTGCCTGGGCATCCAGGCACTTTCATACATCTTCTGAAATCTAGGCGGAGGTTCCCAAACCTCAATTCTTAACTTCTGTGCACCTGCTGGCTCAGTACTACATGGAAGCTTCCAAGGCTTGGGGCTTGTACCATCTGAAACCAAGTTTCAGGCTCTACTTTGGCCCCTTTTAGTTACAACTGAAGTGGCTGGGATACAGGGCACCAAGCCTGTAGATGGCACACAGCTTGGGGATATTGGGCCTGGCCCATGAAACTACTTTTTCCTCCTAGACCTCCAGGCCTGTGATGGGAGGGGCTGCATGAAGACCTCTGACATGCCCTGGAGATATTTTCCTCACTGTCTTTGGGATTTACATTTAGCTCCTTGTTACTTATGCACATTTCTGCAGCTGGGCTTGTATTTCTCCTCAGAAAATGGGCTTTTCTTTTCTATCAGATTGTCAGGCTGCAAATTTTTCAAAGTTTCATGCTCTGTTTCTCTTTTAAAAATGAATGCTTTTAACAGCACCCAATTCACCTCTTAAATGCTTTCCTGCTTAGAAATTTCTTCCACTAGACACCCTAAATCATTTCTCTCAAGTTCAAATTTCCACAAATCTCAAGTACAGGGCAAATGTTGCCAGTCTTTTTGCTACAACATAACAAGAGTCATCTTTGTTTCAGTTCCCAAGAAGTTCCTCTTCTCCATCTGAGTCCACATCTGAGTCCACAGGATTTTATTGTCTATATCACTATCACCATTTTGGGCAAGCCATTCAAAAAGTCTCTAGGAAGTTGCAAAGTTTCCCCCGTTTTTCTGTCTTCTGAGCTCTCCAAACTGTTCAACAGTTATCCAATTCCTCTTATCCAGTTCCAAAGTCACTTCCACATTTTCAGGTATCTTCTCAGCAGCTCCCCACTTTACTCATATCAATTAAATGTATTAGTTCATTTTCATGCTGCTGATAAAGACATACCTGAGAGTGGGCAATTTACAAAGAAAGAGCTTTAATTGGAATTACAGTTCCACATGAGAAAGCCTCACAATCATGGTAGAAGGCAAGGAGGTGTAAGTCCCATCTTACATGGATGGCAGCAGCAAAGAGAGAAGATAGAAGACACAAAAGCAGAACCCCTTAATGAAACTATCAGATCTCATGAGACTTATTTACTAATATGATAACATCATGGGGGAACTGCCTCCATGATTCAATTATCTTCTACCAGGTCCCTCCCACAACACATGGGAATTATGGGAGTACAATTCAAGATGAGATTTGAGTGGGGACACAGCACCACAACATATCAGAGAATAAATTATAAGTTTATGTATGTTTTTATTTAGCACTTTGAAAATTTGAGGGGCTTTCTAGGGCCAACTAACTCAGAAGAATCAATCCAGGCATCCCATCTGATATAATTTGGATATTTGTCCTCACACAAATCTCATGTTGAATTGTAATCCCCAGTGCTGGAGGTTGAGCCTGGTAAGAGGAGTTTGGATCATGGGAGCAGATCCCTCATGGCTTTATCCTGTCTTAGTGATAGTGAGTTCTCTTGAGATCTGGTCTTTTATCAGTGTGTGGCACATACCCTCATTCTCTCTGTCACTTATCTTGCTTTCATCATGTTATGTGTCTGCTCCCCATTCACCTTCCACCATGATTGTAAGCTCCCTGAAGCATCCCCAGAAGGTAGACAGATACCAGCACTTGCATTGCTTCCTGTAAAACCTGCAAAACTGTGAGCCAATTAAAGTTCTTTTCTTTATAAATTATCCCATCTCAAGTATTTTTGTATCGCAATGTGAGAATGACCTAATGTAGATAATTGGTACCAGGTGTGGGGAACTGCTATAAGGATACCTGAAAATATGAAAGTAACTTTGAAACTGGGCAAAGGGCAGAGTTTGGAAGAGTTTGTAGGGCTCAGAAGAAGATGGAAAGAAGATGAGGGAAACTTTGGAACTTCTTAGAGACTGGTTAAATTGTTGTGACTGAAATGCTGATAGTGATATATATAGACAGTGAAGTACAAGCTGACAAAGTCTCAAATGAAAATGAGAAAACTGAAAACTAGAGCAAAGGTAATGTGGGCTATATACCTTAGCAAAGAGCTTGGCTGCATTAAAAATGACTTAAAATTGGAATGTATATTATATTTAAAAAGAAAGCAGAGCATAAAAGTTTCAAACATTTGCAGACTTGCCATGTGTCAGAGAAAGAAAAAACTTTTTTGGCAGAAGAATCGAAGCAGGCTGCAGAGCAGCCACTTGCTAGAGAAATTTGCATAACTAAAAAAGATGTAAGTGCTAACAGTAAAGAGAAGGGGGAAATGGCCTCAAAGGCTTTTCAGACTTTACAGCAGCCCCTCCCATCACAGGCCCACAGGTCTAGAAGGAAAGAATGGTTTCATATGTTAGGCCAAGGACCCTGCTGTCCTGGGCAGCCTCAGGACACTGCTTCCAACATCCCAGCCATTCTGGTCCCAGCCTCAGATCAAAGGGCCAGAGTTACAGCTTGGGCTGCTACTCTACAGGGCACAAGTCATAAGCCTTGGCAGGTTCTATGTATTGGTAAGCTTGCAGGTGCACAGAATGCAAAAGTGATAGATTCCTGGCAAGGCGTCTGCCTAGATTTCAGAGGATACATAGAAAAGCCTGGGTGCCCAGGCAGAAACCTGCTGCAGGGATAGAGCCACCAAAGAGAACCTCTACTAGGGAAATGCCAAGGGGAACTGTAGAGTTGGATCTCCCACACAATCTCCAAAGGGGGATTGTGTGGATCTGGAAGAAGTGGGTCAACACCCTCTAGACCCAAGAATGGTAGATCCACCAGCACCTTTCACCCTTAACCTGGAAAAGTCACAGGCACTCAACAACCTGTGAGAGTAGCCTCAGGAGGAACCTTGCAAAGCAACAGAGGCAGAGTTGCCCAAGACCTTGGGATCCTGTCTCTTGCAGCAGTGTGCCTTGGATGTGGGACATGAAGTCAAAGAAGATTACTTAGGAGTTTAAAGACACAATGGCTGTCCTGCTGGGTTTTGAACTTGCATGGGGCCTATAGCCCCTTTCTTTTCAGGACACTAAGCATGGTGTCCTTTTCACCCATTATATAGTGAGTTAAGTAGACTTTACTCACTATCTTATTGCTGTTTTTTTAGATGAGTTTCTTTAGACTATTTTATTGCTGTCTCTTTAGACTATTTTCAGTATCAGCTTTAGTTCAGTTCTACAAAGAAACATTTTATAGATAAGATGGCAAAAAATTGAGAAAGGAAGAAGGAGAATGCAGAAGTCATAGTGTATGTTTGACACCTGTAAAGGAAAGAGGAAAGAAATGTTTAGTAAGAGGAATTTCATATTGCATTATCATTCCAAGAAAGCTTTGGCCAATGCTATGGGGTTTCAAGCTAAAGTCAGTCATTGGCTAACTTACTCCTTTTGGAATGAGAATGTTAACCCAACACCTGTATCACCATTGCATCTTTTATTTTACAGGCTATTAGGTGGAAGAGATTTGACTTGTCTCAGATGAAACTTTGGATTTGATTTAATTCTGGAATGAGTTAAGACTTTGAAGAACTGTTGGGAAACCTTGGACTTAATTTAATTCTGGAATGAGTTAAGACTTTGAGGAACTGTTGGGAAGGCATGATTATATTTTACAATGTGAGAAGGACATAAAATATGGGAGAGGCCAGTAGTAGAATGACATAGTTTAAATATTTGGGCCCACTCAAATTTCCTGATGAATTGTAATTCCCAGTGCTGGAGGTGGGACCTGGTAGGAGGTGTTTAGATCACGGAGGTGAATCCTTTATGGTTTGGTGCTGACTTTGTGATAATTTTCAAGCAATCTGGTCATTTAAAATGAGTGACACTTCCCCCTCACTACTCTCTCTCTTAATCTTGCTTTTGCCAAATGATATGCCAGGTCTCCTTTCAACTTCTGACATGATTATAAGCCTTCCAAGGCCTCTCTAGAAGGCAAGCAGATGCCCACACCATGCTTCCTGTAAAGCCTGCAGAACCGTGAGCTAATTAAACTTTTTTTCTTTATAAATTACTCAATCTCAGGTATTTATTTATAGCAATGCAAGAATGGCCTAATACATCTAATTTTTTTTCAGAGTCTTGGTTTTCCTAACCAGGGTCCAATTGGCAGAGAAAGCAAATTTCTTTATAATGCTGCAATTCTATTAAATGTTCGGCCTTCTCAGGCTGGTCTTCCCTGTTGCCATGAGAAATAAGTATCTGTTTGTAAGGTTTTAAAAATGGTCCCAGGTTCTAATTGTCTCTCCTAGGATTTTGATACAATTTTATACTAAGCTTTCCACACTTCTATCTTTGTAGAAATTATTTTCCTCATATCTTTCAAGTTTCTAAATGACCAAATCTGCAAGAAAAGGTCACCACCAAGAAAGTTTTAGCAATTTGTCTGCAACCTTGTGCCAGAATCCGTTTGTGTGCTACTTGTAACTGAAAAGGTCACCTCCTCACCCATTACACAGTGAATTAGGTAGACCTTACTAACCATCCTATTGCTGATTCCTTAGACTATTTTCAGTATCAGCTTTAGTTCAGTTCTACAAATATAGATAAGATGGCAAAAAAATTATTGAGAGAGGAAGCAGGAGAATACAGAAATCATAGTGTATGCTTGACACCTGTGAAAGGCAAAAGGAAACAAAGAAAGATTCGTAAGAGGAGCTTCATATTACATTATCATTCCAAGAAAGATTTGGCCAGGACTATGGGGCTTCCAGGTAAAGTCAGCCATTGAAAGAGTCTCCTGCAGGAGTATGTTTTAATACCCTTGTCATATATATACATGTATATACACGTGTATATACACACACACACACACACACACACACTGGGAGAAGACCAAAATAAAAGTAGTTTAAATGCAGCAGCTAATTATGTCAATCTATATTTCTCCCTATAGCGGAATGTATGAATGATGCGTTTTCATTGTTAACATAGTGTCTTTCATTTTATTAGTCTATAAAATAATATGTTTTAACATAATAGTTTGAACATTTCTACTGAGTAGTAGCTCTCTCTCTTATTCCATTTATAACGCCATGTTTCAAAACCAGAACCAGTACATACTGTGCAGAAGCTTATTAGTTTATTAGGTACTATTTGCCAATTTTTGTTTTTCTTGCAATTGCTTTTGACATCATCATCATCAAATCTTTGCCAGGGCCTATGTACACAGTGGTATTTCCTAGGTTACCTTCTAGGGTTTTTATAGGTTTGGGTTTTACATTTCAGTCTTTGATCCATCTCAAGTTGAGTTTTGTAGATGGTGTAAGGGAGAGCTTCAGCTTCAATCTTCTGCATGTGGCTAGCCAGTTACACCAGTACCATTTGTTGAATGAGGAGTCCTTTCTTTATTGCTGTTTTGTCAACTTTGTCAAAGATCAGATGGGTGTAAGTGTGTGATATTATCTCTGGGGTTTCTATTCTATTCTGCTCCATTGGTCTATGTCTCTCTCTCTCTCTTTTTTTTTTTTTTAACCAGTTTCATGCTGTTTTGGTTACTGTAGCCTTGAATATAGCCTAAAATCAGGTATTGTGATGTCTTCAGCTTTATTCTTTTTGCTTAGGATTGCATTGGCTATTCAGGCTCTCTTTTGGTTTCAAATATATTGTAAAATAGTTTTTTTTTCTAATTCTGTGAAGAAAGTCATTGGTAGTTTGATAGGAATAATATTGAATCCATAAATTGATTTTTGCAGTATAGCCATTTTAATAATATTGATTCTTCTTATCCATGAACATGAAATGTTTTTTCATTTGTTTATGCTGTCTCTTATTTCTTGGAGCAGTGTTTTGTAACTCTCATTGTAGAGATATTTTGCCTCTTTGGTTAGCTATATCTCTAGGTATTCTATTTTATTTTTTGCATCAATTGTGAATGCAATGGTGTTCTTGATTTGGCTTTCAGCCTGTATGTTGTTGGTGTGGAGGAATGCTATTGATTTTTGTACATTGATTTTGGTATCCAGAAACTTTGCTGAAGTTGTTTATCAGATCAAGAAGCTTCTAGGCAGAGACTATGAACTTATAGATATAGAATCATATCATCTGCAAACAGGAATTGTTTGAGTTCCTCTCTTCCTATTCAGATGCCTTTTTTTTCTCTTGCCTAATTACTCTAGCCAGGATTTCTAGTGCTCTGCTGAATAAGAGTGATGAGAGAGGGCATCCTTGTCTTGTTTCAGTTTTCAAGGGGAATGTTTCAGCTTTTGTTCATTTAGTATGATGTTGGATGTGGGTTTGTCATAATGGCTCTTATTATTTTGAAGTACGTTCCTTCAATTCCTAGTTTGTTGAGTGTTTTTCACATAAAGGGATGCTGAATTTTATTGAAAGCCTATTCTACATCTGTTGAGACAATCATGTGGATTTCATTTTTAGTCTTGTTTATGTGATGAATCACATTTATTGATTTGCATATGTTGAATCAATCAATCTTGCATCACAGGGATAAAGCCTACTTGATTACAGTGAAGTAGCTTTTTAATGTGTTCCTGGATTTGATTTGCTAGTATTTTGTTGAGAATTTTTGTATCTATGTTTGTCAGGAATGTTGGCCTGAAGTTTTTGTTCGTGTTGTTGTTGTTGTGTCCATGTCAGATTTTGATAAGAGGATGATGCCAGCATTCATAGAATGAGTAAGGGAGGAATCCCTCCTCTTCAATTTTTTGAATAGTTTCTGAAGAAATGGCATCAGCTCTTCTTTATAATTCTGGTAGAATTTGGTTGTGAATCTATCTGGTCCTGGACTTTTTTTTGGTTGGCAGGCTTTATATTGCTTATTTAATTTTGGAAATCTGGAAACTGGTCTGTTCAGGGATTTAATTTCTTCCTGGTTCAGCCTTGAGAGGTTGTAGGTATCTAGAACTTTTTCAATTTCTTCTAGGTTTTCTAGCTTGTGTGCATAGGGGTTTTCAAGGTGGTCTCTGAGGATTTTTTGTATTTCTGTGAGGTCAGTGATAATATTCTCTTTGTCAAATCTAGTTGTGTTTATTTGGATCTTCTCTATTTTTCCTTTATTATTCTAGCTAGTAGTAAAACCATCTTGTTTGTTTTTCAAAAGAAAACTGAATTCTTTGATATTTTGTATGTTCTATTGCCTCTCAGTGTCCTTCAGTTCAGCTTTGATTTTGGTTATTTCTTGTCTTCTGCTAGCTTTGGGTTGATTTGTTTTTATTTCTCAAGTTCCTCTGATTGTGATTTTAGGTTGTTAATTTGAGATTTTTCTACCTTTTTGATGTGGGTTTTTCATGCCATAAACTTCCTTCATACACTGCCTTAGCTGTATCAAAGAGATGCTTTTATGGTGTATCATCATTCTCATTAGTTCAAAATAACTTGTTTATTTCTGCTTTAATTTTACTGTTTACCAAGAAGTAATTCAGGAGTAAGTTGTTTAATTTGCATAAAAATTGTATAGTTTAGGGCCATCTTCTTGGTATTGATTTCTATTTTTATTGTTCAGTGGTCTGAGAGCATGATTGGTATAATTTCTTTGTTTTTGAATTTTCTGAGAATTATATTAAGGCCAATTGTTTGGTCAATTTTAGAATATGTGCCACTTGCTGATGAGAAGAATGTATATTCTATTATTTTTTGATGGAGAATTCTATAGATTTATATTAGGTCTATTTGGTCAAGTGTTGAGTTCAGGTCTTGAATATCTTTGTTAGTTTTCTGTCTTGGTAATCTAATACTGTAAGTGTTGTATAGAAGTCTCCCGCTATTAGTGTATGCTTATTTACATCTCTTTATGGGTATCTATGAACTGGTTTTATGAATTTGGATGCTCCTGTATTGGGTGTGTATACATTTAGAAAAGTTAGGTCTTTTGTTGAATTAAGCCCTTTACCATTATGTAGTACCCTTCATTGTCGTTTTTCATCATTTTTGTTATAATGTCTGATTTGTCTGAAATTAGCATACCAACCCCTGATTTTTTCATTTTTCTGTTTGCTTGGCAGATTTGTCTTCATTCCTTTACTTTGTGCCTGTGGGTGCCATTGTATATGAGAAGGCTCTCTTGAAGACTTATACCATCGGGTCTTGCTTCTTTTCCCAATTTGGCACTCTGTGCCCTTTAATTCA